>NW_020869496.1:65549-80549 GCF_003789085.1 Penaeus vannamei
GGCTGATCTCACTAGCAAACCTATTCCTGCCCAAGCCTGCTCTTCCCTTAATACTTGTACCGGATCTGTTTCCATTTCCCTGGCTGATTGCCCTGTCTACTAGGGTTGGTCAGTATGTGAAAATTACCTGCTTGCCTGCTTCGTTGACTGTGATGCAGGTTCAGTATAGTGCTACATTATTTCCCCCATAGGCTGACATAAGTCCCATATCAATATTTCCAAGATTACCTTCCGTAGACATGACCTTCCACAAGAGGTCAAGATGGGCGGAGAGTCCTGCATTGTCCAACAATATCGACCCCTGCCCTATCAATGTCAGAAATATTAGCGTTTTGGCCACCCTCCCAAATAATCTTACTATCCTCTGTGCGCCTAACCTGGTCATAACCGTTCAAATTGCCTGCACAATCATGTAATTTACAGTAGTCTGAGGCAGCAATTCTCAGATACAGACTTGGACTTATTCTGTGAGAGGCCAGACAGGATGCACGCCGACAAGGCTTTCTCTCACTCCTTACCCCAGAGTTATCCTACGCTCCACACCTCTCCCCTCTTCCCAAGTTGTCTTTTCCCAGTATAGAAAATTCTTAAAAATGACCCAAGAGAACGCTCCTTATCCTACCTCCAATCGCTCCACTCCCATGCCTTCTACATTCAAAGTGACTACGACATCCATCTTCCTCATGTTCCCTCTACTCCTTCCCGACCTACCTCATCCTCTCCATTTCCGCCTTCACCAACCCTGCTCCCTCCTGGATATTCATATGAATCCCTTTTGTCACAGGTATCCTTCCCCGGATCCTTCCTTTCCTAATGAACCTCCTGATACTGCACCTTCCCCTGATCCCCTACCTCATTCCCCGGATTCTTCTACTTCTCCGACACCCATTGCTACCTTTATTACCCATTAATTGCTTTACAATGGCTCTTCTACAGTGGAATAGAGGTTTCTGGCCTCACAGACCTGCTTTTCGCCAACTCCCATCTTCGTATAACCGATTCATTGTCTGTCTCCAAGTAACCTTCTTTACATATCCTCAAGTACTAATTCCCAATGACAATTTTGTATTATCCCCTCATTCTCTCTCTTCTCCATACTTGTCCATCATAAAACACATGTTATACTTCCTTTACAATTCACTGTCCTTGCACATGTATTCGCATCTTTCTTCGCCGCTGGATCACAATTATTTCCATTTACTTCTCCCCTTCCCTTCCCATTGAACTTTGGAACTTTACTTTCCCAACTCCAACCACCTTTCCTTTTAACTGTCGACACACTCTTAGGGGGATTCGCTCCTTGGAACATTTTTTTTTTTTTTTTTCTAATACTGACCTAAAGATGAAAGAGATGAATGAGTCACGAGACTATCTGTAGCGTCCATATCTTCACTCTCTCTAAATTATTTTTCCAAAATACCGGAATGCAGGTGTACTGGTAATGAACATGTATGGGCCTAAATGAATTCAAATTTACACATGTAGATTCTTTAATTGTGACTAGAGCATTTAGATACAACTGCAATATGACAAATGACCTCTTGAAACAGACCACACATTACTAGCACCCTGCCTCCAGAATAGAAATAGTTTCAAAGACTGGAATGTGCACCAGTCAAATTTTCGTCTTCGTTTTCATAAAAACCATACCTCAGTTCTTGCTGAGGTCACTGGTGGTGGTGGAGCATCATATGTCATCTTTTCCAGTAAAGTAGGAACGTCCCGCCAAATACGGGGTTTGATGCCGGACGGTCCAAGTTTATGACATTATTTGAAGAGGAAGAGCCTATCATCTGGCCAAGAACTGGCTCAGCCCTCTTGCGTGAGACCGTTTCGTCCCCAGAGTTTTTCAATACCCACTACTTCAAGCTCGGTAAGTGCTAGTTAGGACATTTTGTTTTTAATTAATAAGCGAAATTCATTACTTAAAATGAGACGATCACTAGTGGTGGTTCTTCTCTTACAAATCTAATAATAATTTGGATCAATATTTAAGGCAATAGAGACAAAAAAGAACTGATAACTGACTATAGAGAGGGGGGAGGAGAGGGAGGTGATAACTGACTATAGAGAGGGAGGGAGACAGGTGTTATGTGGTTGTTTATTTATATTGCCGAGAGAGTGAGAGAGAGACACGTTAGGATGTAATTCCCACTGCATCGTGCACAGACTGAGGTGTGGGACAGTTTCATCGTACCTTTTGCGCCTGGCATACCCGCTGTCCAATTAGTAGTCTGTGACGTCACACTCCCAAAATCCGAAAGTAGTTTCGAGTTTAGGCTTAAGAAGATGACATATAAAGGTCCCATATAATAAATTGTGTCTAATACTGTCAATAAATTAATCTAATACTGTCATACATTCCGTTCAATCTGTTATCAGTTCAAACATGCTTCTGTCCATATTAAGAATCGACCGTTATATGAACAAGAAGTTCAAGTACAGGTACAGGTCTGTACTTGTACCTAAACCCGTATACCTGCACCTGTACTTGTACCTAAAATTTGCTTTGGTACACAGTTCTTCGCTAAACCAACTGCCAAATAGATAAAATCCTTCTTGTATTCTATTTTGTAAATCTTCATTCATATTTTATTATGAAACGCATGTGGAAGTGGTATAGGATCATATAGGATATCATGTTTATTTTTAGGCTCAAAATAGTCAATAAAACGTAATGAAATTAACGTCGAAGACAGTATTGATAAATGGGGGATAAATACCGTTTGAATTTCTTTACGTGACTTATATCTTTTAAACTCGCAAGAAACTATTTATGATTACATTTTGATAAGAAACAATCAGTTTCCTTTCGTCTTCCATTTTGTCTTTATGACATAATAATGATAATGAAAATAATGATATAACAGTACAAAATTATAGTAATAATACTACAAATCATTATTATCACTATTATTGTTATTATAAACTTAGAAATCAGAATCATAAGTATAAGTATGAATAGTTTTTTTCTAGAACCAGTTTGCGTCTTCATACCCATCAGGTATCAACTGATGGGTATTTCTACTAATGAAATATAACAGGAATAGTCGATGTAATTAATAAATAAACGCAATATGAATGTACAATTCTTATTTGATCAACACTGTCATTGCTATTATCATTGTCATTCTTCTTATTATACATTATTATTATCATTTTGTATTATAATTTACCATCATAATGGTAATTATCACCACTACATGAATAATAGCCTTAACATTGTGCATGGTAGGAATGTGGAAGTCAATCAAGTAACTTATGAAAATACAGTTGTAAGTACGTGGCACCGCAGAGAAAGCCTTTAATATGTGAATAAAAATACACTACATGTGTTGTGTTTTTTTTTTTATCAAAAGGCAGACAGACGAATAAGCTGCCTAAGTATAGTCACGTCCAAATTTGTATATTTTGATAAGCAACTAATGACCCCTCGTATAAAGCTCCACAAATACTGAAATATTGCCTTACATGTATATCATATTTGATGATACATGATGATAATAAAAATAATGATATCAATGAAAGTAATAACAGTGATGATTATAATAATGATAATGACTTTAATAATGATGATACACTATCGTTATTAATACAGTAACATAATTAAAGTTTTTTTTTCTAGAACCACACTTCATACCACAAGTACCAAGAGACTCCTATCGATTCCTAACGAACTATAGCAGGATTATTCAGCGTAATTCATAAGCACAATATAAATGCCCACCATTATGAAAATTATCATCACTGTCATTGTTATTGTCATTATCATATTATTATTATTCTTTATCATTAATATTGTATTATCATTTAACCTACTAAAAGTTTTTTGTTTTGTTTTGTTTTACGTCCAAGGAGCGAAAACACATGTTCCTTATATTCTTTTTCCTTTTTCATATGTAGTCATGAAAAGGTTTTATAATGTTTATGATCATATTACATGTAGTTCTTATAAAACATCAGTTTATACGAGTTCTACTTCCACGTCCGTCAGCCAGCTGTAGCCCTAATTCAGCCGAAATTTCTGTCGATTCATAAATATTATGGAAAGAATGGGGGAAATAATAGCTTACAATAATACCACGTCACTGCACTAGTGCAGATAAAACCCCAACCTGATAAACCAAGGGGGGATAGCATGTCTTCGGCTAGTTGTAACAAAAGGGACAAATATCTTATGTAAGAGAGATATAACCAGCATCATAATATTCCCCCTCACAAATGAACATCGCAGCACCAGTAGGGAAATATCTGCTCGCACCAGCCCTTGCAAAAACATATTAGGGAAGTGCCCGCCTGGCCAAAAAAATAGCAGGGGGGATAGTCTATCAGGGTTGAAGTCCCATTAAAGGTTTTGACTGACACCCGTGCCCTTATTTAAAACCTTATTTAAAGCACAAACCACAATGTTTGCAATACAAACATGGAATAACCGCACTCATTCTATCACATTTGCTTGCTTGAATAACTCAGTTAAAATTTAAAATATTATTTCATTTAGTCCCATTTGATTATCAAAATGCACATGATCATCCTAGGTTTATATATTCCAATTAGATATATACACATACTATTACTATTCACTTACTTCCAAAGTGAAGCTTGGCTTGGTAGCAGGCACCAGAGGCATTTTTCTTAATATTTCTGGGCATTATCATTTTCATTTAAAAACTGCACACTACGTAATGCACTACAATAAAAAAAAGCAAAGACGTTTGTTGTTGTTTAGGGTACCAATGCATTGTGTGTTCATGGTTTAATATTGCAATAACAAAGGTATGGTTAAGAACCAGAGGTTCAAATAAAGGTTTTTCTTTATGAGCAGGACTTTTAGTATACATAAGCATAGTATTCCTGTGTGATACTCAGAAATGAATAGGCATAGGAAAAGAGGGCACTGTAGAATGACGGCAGGGCCACTTTAGAATGGAGGGGGGCGGGACTCAACTTTTGCCCCCCGCTCCTCAACATTTTTTAGGACATTCTCTGTAAGCAAAAAACAGTGTAATTCCTTAGTTACCCAGTTATTGACAACACTGACCCCTGCAACTGGTGTTCAAAATGAATATTGAACATTATTAACCATGTAAATACAAATGTCCGAACTTTTAGTGAAGAAATTAATGAGTCTCTCTTTAAAACTGGTAGGTCCAGGACTCCCGGCTATTTTTGATGGACCCCCCCCCCCCACTTCAAAATACCTTCCTATGCCAATGGAATGGAATGTTGCTTTGAGAGTAAGTTCCTTTATACAGTTCTAAAAATAGAAGGTGAAACACTTTTTCTTTTCTTTTCTTTTCCTTTCTTCAAGAATACTTGCACACAGCCAGGTAATGAAGCTTTTCAATTTGTGGTTTACACAGACAGAGACTAAGGGTTTATATTTTTATTACAACCAACATAAGATAGAACACTAAAATCTCTTGATTAAATTAATTAAGATATCAATATGCATATACAGAATAATGGCACATTAAAAAAATGAGATGTCCAAACGCCCTAGGAATTTTTGAGCATAAAATGTGGGCACCCATCCTGTGCTGAATAAAAAATACAAAGCTCCACATTTCCACTGACCACTGAATAGTCTCACCAACTATTCTGACATATGTGAGATTTTCTCATAGCTGTCTTTTATACAAGTTTCCAAAAAGGATAAGGAAACTTTTACCTTAAAAAAAATATATATATGAAGGAAAAAAAAGTAAAAAAAAAAAAAAAAGTACTTGTAAAAATACATCACAGACTTGATTGCACCTTGGAAAACAGACAATCTTCTGTCCTGCAGTCACAACACTAAATACAACTTCTCAAATCTAATAAACATAACAATGGTATATGATCTTTTAAACTCCATTAATTTGCATACATCAGTTACAAAATTGATTTGAGCATTAAGAGCCACAGTATAAATATAAGGATAATTTCTATTTCTGTTTCTGTTTAAAATACATAAAGAATGCTTACCACCCATATTTGGAAAGCAGCAAGAAAGATTAGGACCATATTCAGTTCAAATATAAAATAAAAATCCACAATTTAATTTTGAAATACCCTTGAGTATCTATAATTATGTCTAAAAATCTTCACTTTGGGATGGGAGAGACAGAGACAGAGAGATACTGACAGATAGACACACTCACTCTCACTCTCACACACACACTCATACTTACATTCACACTCTCACTCTTACTCTCAGTCACTCAGTCACTCACAATCTCTCTCTCACTCTCTCTCTCTTGATGCAGAGAATTCTTTGAGGAGCACATACATGTAAAATCAGTGAGATTTCAAAACACCATAATTCTTATGCACAATACTTTAAATTACTGAAAAAGCAGTGTGTCTAGTCATACCCTGTTTCAGATTCAGAATTGGCTAAATCAGTTTGATTCAATTACCTTCTGAAATCTTTGACCACTCTGTTGAAATAACACACAAAGAAAAATTGATCACCTTTAGTAAAAAATATTATGGATCTCTAAAAACTAAATATCTAGTGAATGATGCATTCAATGGTTTTTAAAATTTACTTCATAACTATGTTTCACAAATAATCTGACCCAAATGGTTACAAAACAAAACAAAAAATAATAAATAAATAAATATTTTTTTTTTAAATGTTACATAGTTCAGGCTAGCATTGATAATGAAGCATGCAAATAAAATTGGCACCAGTGGTAAAATACTGTTTTTTTAATATTATTATTCTGCTGTCAATGACCATACACACCAGATATTATAATAAATAGAACTTTTCTTTCACCCAATTTCCATAATAATTTCCGTTGCATCTCACTCTATCATACAAGTATCAGCAGTGCAAATATCCAGAAAATAACACAGAAGATTGAAAAGAAAGAAAGAATTCAAAAGTATGCCTGTCTACAAAGGCTGACTTAGTTCTGCAGACTCCTAAAATAGTAATTATAAAAATGGCAACAAAATCAAGTGAACAAATGACTATACATAGTGTTTATTTACACAGTGCCTATATTCTCTGTCCTTTCACTTGAGAACTTCCCATGTATTACATGGCACTTTATTGGTATGTAGTGTTTATACTTCTTTCTATAAATGTCATTTTATGATCTACAATTTTTTTACATTTTTCTAGACATTTCCATTTGTATCTTTTCTCTCTTAAGTTGCCGAAAATAGTTCCTCTTCCTCTGAATCAGATGGCTGGACATTGATTGACTGGTAGCACTGTTTCTTTAGGTCATAAGCATGTGATCTCACCTGTTGAAAGCATCAATATTAAAATATGAAAATTTGACCACTCATGTAAACGAGAAGATATAGAATAGAATAATTCCATCTTCAAAAACATGAACACTGAGGAACTCACCTCCTGGTGAGTTACACGCCTTATAAGGAATGGACGGAGATACAGCAGGTCCAGACGAAGGAATCCTCTCACCTGAGTTCCCACAGGGGTATCACTCTCTTCCTCTGTGAACTCTGACAAGTGCTCTGAATCAACAGCTTGCCCCTGTTCATGAGAACAGCAAGTGATTAGAAAAAAGAGAAAGAACTTAGTTCTCAGAAATAAGGAAATTAATTTATGGAAAAAAAGGAAAGCAGACAAATTGATTTATGAAAATGTATAATATTGTAATAATGTATATAAAAGGTATAGTATTGTCACAAGCTTGCAATATATTTCTGGAATACTCCCCTCTTTCTACAAGCCTTTTGCTAGATATGTGAGAGCAGGAGGCTCTAGATATGAAAAGCATATACTTCCATGACTAACAGATAATTGGTATTTAAGTAGAAACAAAGCTAAAATCAATGCTATGAGGAGTGAAGACTAGAAATGTTCCAGATGAATAGACACATGTTCCCAACATTTTATGTGAATAAGAACGATGATATCAAGACATCATGATGTGATAAAACAACCTCTATTTTATCAAAGACATAATACGTAGGCCTACTGTGCCTTGGACTAATTACTAAAAAGTACTCTGTCAAAAGAAAGACCTTTGTAGGAGACAATGAAGGTTTCTTATGTCACACAAAATATTTTCAATATTTATTAAAAACTGAGGAGAAAAAATGGAAGCAAATATGCCCCTAAATTTATAAAAGTGACTTTGGAAATTTCACATCATTACTAATAATGTTGGATATAATAATTAAAATATAAAAATAGAGCTTTGGGGATTCCTATATGTAGGAATAAATATGCATCTCATTTACTCTCCACAAAAAACTAATTCTCAATCCTAAAGAATGGATGGTGCCCTTAGCTGACAGAAAATTGTAATTCAAGAGAGGATACAAAATCTCGCTACTATTCCTTACAACCACGATGTACAATGATGATGTGATGACCATGATGAAAAGCTAATACTATCAAGTTGGTTCAATATTTCTTATAACCTCAGCAATAATGACAACAACCTGCAATTAGATGTACTAAAATTAAATTTACCCTGTTGAGGATACTATTAACACTTAAGTTACCATGCATTGATAAGACTATGACCTTTCACTGCTGAATATTAAGTATTCTCCAGTGATCTAAATATGCAACAAAAATATGATCATGCTTTCATGATATAACATAACTATTGTTGCTACTTCTATCCATATGTAATAATATTGAAGTTCAAAGACAAATCAACGAGCAGTTACTGCTATTATTAAAGACCTTACCCATTCTCTTGTCTTGCTCATTGTGAGCTCCTTGTCACGTTCTTTCTGTCTTTTGTTCTTCTGCCTCTTGTCTGCCTTGAGGTACTGTAAATGTATCATGATTTAGGTCATTACTTTTCCAGTCAGAAGAAGAGGACTGAATTCTGCCATTAACCCCCTGTCTCTGATGGCATGACTTACATGCCATGTCCACTGTGATTCTAATCTATTAATCGTTTATACATAGATAACTACACAAGTTCTAACAAATCACCATAGAGTTAATTATTAGTCCTACTGATCTCACCTCTTCACCCTTTTCCTTGATTTTCTAAAAGATTTTTTTTATGATTTTCTATTTTCATTGTCATTAGTATTTTAATATAACTATAATAAACAAAAAATCAATAACAATAATAATATCAGCATCAATAATAAAAGAAGAGGAAAGAAGAACGATATAAAAATTATATGTTATACTTTTATATTGAGGAATCTACATCACAGATTAAAATCATTAATTAAAAATATCATCAACCATTAAGATTCCTCACTGTTGAGTTTTCCTGCATGGTCAAACTATGTTCGACTGAATTATAGCCAATTTGCTCTCAACCTGTACACTTTGCCAGCTCTCCTGACTGTTCTGTTTGCTAAGGAGATTCATTTAAACTAGGAGTAATATCTGTTTATGAGAAAAGCATGTCCTAAAGGGTAAGTAATCCCTTAGAATTGCTCTTACAAATTTGTGTGAATACTAGCCTGAGGAATAATCCTTTGGGATCACTTAGTTCTTGTTCACAAAGTAGAATCACTGTTTCCAATGAAGACAGAATACAAACTTTTGAAAATTTATAGTCTGTTTTTTAACATAAAAAAATACATTTCTAGGACAAGAAAATCTAGCTGAACTAAGTGTACTGGGCTGATATTTGCAAGAACATAATAATACAGATATTACGATAAACAAAAATAAATCAAGGAAGGTCCTTGATACCATCATTTCCTAACTTCAAAAAGTAAATTTGTTACCTACTCATTTCTCCTCACAACTAACCCAGGTTATAAAAGCAAAGAACTGCAGAGAACACCTTTAGCCTTACCTTAATAACAGGCATTGTTGCACCCCCAAGGCAGAAAATGGTAAAGAGTACAATGATGAGAGTTGTTGTTACAATTACATGTCGCTTTTCATCACTAAATTCCAGATGGAGTGCCAAGGCATAAGCAATGGCTCCACGTAAGCCTGAAAAAGAATTTATAATCATTAGGTTAAAAGAGCTGTATTCACAGGTTTATCATGTGTAGGACAAAGTGGGGAGTATGACAGGACTGAATTTAAGATAAGACTCGGACAGGAGTGTGTGAGGTTTGATATTCATATGGAGTGTAGTGGGGGAGATAAATGAAACTTTTACGAAGATGGCTTACAGATTGTCAAGGTATACTTTGGAGATGAACTAGTTCCTTTTAGCTTACAACACAGTGCTTGTAACTGGCTAAGAAGAGTAGTTGTGGCAACTAGATGGTAAATCTGAGTGTAGGTGTGAGATGGAAGTTGATAGTTGTTGAGATGCATGATGAGTAAGAATGGAAGGTGACTGACTGTAAGGCTAAATGGGGAGGTACTGGAGGAAGTGAAAAGTTTAAGGAATCAGGCCCTGTATGTGTTGAGAAATGGGAGTCTATGGTTGAATTGAGATTGAAATAAGGTTAAGGATGCAGGAAAGTTCTAGATGGAATGAATAAAGTCAAAGTTAGCAGCACTTCATTTAAGGTAATGAGGAATCTGTATGGTATGCCTGCACTAGCTGTGTTAAACACAGCAGAAATATGGTGTATGAAAAAAAGATGTATGAATGCAATGGAGACTAGTGTTTGAGGAGTATAAACATGTATATCTACAGAAGGACATGTGAGAACTTGACCTATTGAACCTGTGGTTCATTCATCCCTTAGATGCTAGGCATAAAAGGTTTGAGGAAGGAGAAATGATGGGGTTGTCTTGCCTAAGTGGTTTCTTTTATAAGGGAGCATGTATAAGTGTATTGAAAAATATCTATTCGACTAGCAGAGGCATGAGAGCAAATGGTCCTCTCTGAATACTATAATATATTAATGTTGGAATTTAAATTCTGTCAATTTTCCCAAATCCTGATGAAAGGAGTGTATCTATGATAAATTAATTTTCCAATATTTCTCAACTTTCAAAAATTATAACTTACCACTAAACCACATAATAAACATCATTTTATAGTTGATTTGATGATCTCGAAACTTGTTTACCAGCCATGACAAAGGGAAGATGTTTAGAGCACGACCAAGCAGGCACAGCACGATGCTCCACAGAACAAGTGCAATATGAAACTGGAAAAATGAAGATTATTGATCTTCAGGAAATATATTATACAATCATGATTTAAATATTGTGGGGTTGACTTGGCCTGAAATAACAGAGGATATTACTCAGGAGGTATTACAGTTGTGCTTCAGCTACTGTGGGAATGATTGACTCCAGAACATTCTTTAATTTAGTCCATGACTTTTATTCCACATTTATTCTTACTCACTGAATGGTTACTTTGGAATCCAAATTCCCCGCATTTTGTTAGTAAAGCATATATTCCTTTTCCTGAAATCAGTTTCAGGTGTTACAAACAAGCAGACTTACAGAAACATACTCTTTTCCACACAATATAGTATAAACAGTATTTTTGCAAAGCTATTAATATGCTACTTTCCCCATGTTTCTTTAAGACAGGATGGCAAGAATATATGCCATGTCCACATCAATGGCTCCACAAGGGCTAAATAACCAAGGAGTTAATTAGTAACTGCACCTAGCCTGTTTTACCTTTCTCCTCAATCTTTGAAAAGATAATTTTTTACTTTTCATTGCTATTAGTATTGTTAATAATGCTATAATAATCATGATGTCGACAACAACAATAAAAGCCATCGTTAGCATTAAGAAACACATATTATTGTTGAAAACACAGAGGGGAAATTACCTGAAGCTACATAGGATTACTAATTGGCTTCTTGGTGGCCGAGCACCTGTGAAGCCATCTATGTAAAAATAAAAGTAAAAAAATAAAACAACAGTAGACAGTATGATTGCCCAGCGAAACTGGGTGGTGCAGTTTTCCAAATATAGTGTCACATTTTAATGAAGGTAAACCAGCTCCTTTCAGTGCAAATGTGCAACCATCCCATGTTATTACATTTTGGGATGAAATAAGAATTTAATGAAACATATTTGCAGTGGTTTAATTTACACTTTAATCTATCTCAAAGTGCACCACCTTGCCCCAAGTAAAGACACTTTTAAAAAAGTACAAATGTTGAATCCTTTATGAAAATGAAGGATGAAAAAAAGGGTTCAACTCCATCTAGTCTTCCATATACATTCTTTTCCATATGACGTAAAAGTATCTAATTGTATGTGTATATATGTGTTTGTATTGTATGTGTATGTATGTTATGTATGTTTATGTGTATGTATGTGTAGGTGTACATATATAATATATATATATATATATATATATATATATATATATATATATATATATATATATATATTTGCATATATATCTGGCTATCTCTCTTTCTATTTGAAAATGAAAACATCTAGTTCATACCTGATGCCTGAAGCTGAAGAGTGCTAAACCCAGGTAAATGAACACTGTACACTCAGCAATGAGAGCCAGTGTTCTCATGAGATGCTGCATTGTGATCTGCATGACTGGTGACATGTTGAAGTGGGTGTAGTGGGACATAACAATCCCATTGAAGAGAATTGCCATTATACCTGACAGAATAGTAATGATAATGAATTAAATTATTGTGGCCCTATTACACATATTAGCGTGGATCTAGAAAACCTTGCATTGGAAGGCAAGAGGTTTTGACTGGGGGAAATGTTGGGATAAAAAGCTAAAGACAACATTTACAACATAAAAATCAAGCTCATCTAATAACACAAATTTCAATTTTAAGCATTTCAATATATATATTACATTATATTATATATCATATCATATATATTATATATATCATATATATATCATTATATATCATATATATATATTATTATATATATATATTATATTAATATTATATATATTATATATATATATATATAATATATATATATATAATATATATATATATATATATATATATATATATAATACATAAAAAATAAATCATCAAAATGAATACTGTCACACTTCTCACCTGATAAGTGAATACCCTCAGCCAATGTGTAGGGAGCATATATGAATATTATGATCATCGACAATTCTAGGGACGTATATTCCCGAACAGGAACATATTTCAGGGTGAGAGCGCTGAGGAGAGCAAAAGCCACACCAATACCAGCCGAGGCAAAGAACATGACACAGAAGCGCCATACTGTGTAGAGGAGAGCTTCCCCAGAACCCATAGATGCCATAGCAGGTGAAGCCATCTCCAGGATAGTGCTGAAATTCAAAAGTGCAAAGTTATCTATATAGGACTTTCCTTAAGGCAATGACTTGTCCTACATATCAAATGGAGAATTATGTAACTGCATCAGCAAAAAATGGGTGTATCATGATCTCAATATTCTAATCTAAACAATGAAATATATCAAAAATATCATGTAAGGTCTACATGTGATAAGTTCTTGTCAGGATTTAACTTGAAAATACATGAAAATCTATGAAATTTCAAATATCAATCTTACCTAGTAAGTACAATTGAAACTGCATCATTTAAAATACTCTCTCCAAACACCAACATGTATAACACTTGGTCCACATTAAGAGCATGGAAGATGGCTAGAGTTGCCACAGGATCAACAGCTGATATGAGAGAGCCAAATGCAAAACTTTCCACAAAAGTCAGTTTATATACAACATCAGCCTGAAAGACATGAAAAAGCTAATTAAACATATGCATAAATGCTTGACTCCTACTTCATAATCAAATGATATCCCCTGAGGTCTTTAAAATATAAATATAATGTTAAGACTGTCTCATGAATTCTAAGTACCTTTTATCAAAATCAGATGAAAGTATGACAGTATGCCTAGCAAAAACCTTGGCAGGGATTTTTTTTTCTTTACATAAGATGGATAAACAAAACAGACCTAATGCTCAGGAGTTCAAGCCTCTCTGGTGCCACATGAGAAGGTGGGAACCTCCCTGTAGGCCAAGGCTATACATCATCTGACATCATCTCATCTTATCTTATTATATATTTCACAACAAATAATGTTCATTTGTCTCATACTTGACCCAGTAAGTACACTCCTCCTCCCACCACTAGTGCAGATATGAGTGTTCCTACAACTGCAAACACAACAATGGAACCAATATTCTGGAAGAAGTTGCCCTGAAAGATACAAAGTAAATGTGTTTACACCTGTAATCAACTTGATCAAAAGGGCAAACCTAACCCACTGACACTTGGGTGGCATGTACATGCCATTGCCATTGTGATTTTATTTTGTTTATCTAATTTACACATGGGAAATCATGAGATGTCACACAGCACCTACCTATTGACTCTTTGGTCACTCAGTACTTGTAGTGTAAAGGAATTGTGAAGGATTCCTTGTCTCATATCACACATAGAATTAAGATTACAAAGAATTTATTTAATCTATTATCAATGAAAGAATTACTCCATTCAATTTCGTTCAGTTTTGTAACTTGTTGGCCACAGTGACGGTAGAGTAATACAAACACTCTACAAACACTTATTTTGAATCTGCAGAGGTCTTGCCGGAGAGCTATGTGATATGCCATGTGCTACATAGTTTTTGACCATTAATGTTTTGTAAAGATTTAGGCCGGCCACACTTTAAGTCAACTATTTATAGTATCAAAAATGTATTGTTCAGATGTTTATGGATATGTTAATAACAAAGTTGTCTTTCATGTGATATATAACTTGAAATTACATAATACAAGTACATGCCACATTTAGTTTCTTTTTCATTTCATTAAAATGGTTACTCTTTAGTTATTAAACTTACATAAAGTGCCTTTAAATATCTCAGGAATTGCCTTAAAGTTGTATAAAGAATAGGAATTTTCTTTGTTTGTTCAATGTTTAAAGGATGCCAGTCTAGCAGTATTTTTATCCTAGGCATTTGTATCTCGTATTATGTAACTGTTTTATGATATTTTTACATTTTCTTCTTTATATTGTGTACAATTCTTTATTTCCAAATTTGTGAAGATAAAATTTCTTACAGCATTTCACCACACTCGCTTGTGTCTGTATGTTTGCTTGTGCATGCGTGTGTGTGAAAGCTAGCTGTTGTAATATCGCAAGTTTGGATACACTGCCTACCAGCTTGT
>NW_020869496.1:85549-95549 GCF_003789085.1 Penaeus vannamei
AAAAAAAAGAAAGAAGAATGACTATAAAATGAAAAGCTATGAAAAAATCAACTGACAAAATATATGTTATATGGGTAATTCTAAACAATATAGACACACTCCCCCAAGTCACAAAATTTTTTCAACAATCTAAGTTTCTGTGATTGGGTGACTAACTGAAGGGAGGCTTGATGGGGGGCTTTGGCCCCCTACATTCCCCAGTAAACATTGTCTTAACCTCAGTATGCACGGCACAAAAGAGCTGAAACTTGGTATCAGTGAGTGAACTTAGGCCATGGGCTGTAATTTCCGTGACCTTTTTCTTTTGTTTGTGGCATTACCGTTCTTGTCTGCATAATGTTTCTTGTACCCACAACTGCAACTTTTTACTCTACATGCATAACATCTTCAGTTGACCTTATAGTGTGTCAATACTGTAAAATTTAACTGATATATGCAAACACAGAATGCAAGTTGATACTCTATAAATGCATACGTCAATAATGCACCACATTTCAAGGTCTAATGGTTTAGCTACATATATATTTCTACTAGAAATACATATATCATAGTACTGTTTTATGTGTACTTTAAGGGCAATACCACAATTTTTCTGCATCTCCTCCCAAGATTTACTCTAGAGCAGAGGTTCCTAGACTTTTCCAGGCTGGTGCCCCCTTGGCTTCCAGGTGGAGTCCTAGTGCCATGATATTCTTGTAGTGGACTAAACGCTTAATTGTCTGTACTAGAAATGACCTGCAGAAATTAAATGGTAACACCATAAACAAAAGAAAAGGATTGCACAAAGCGTCAACCACTGCCTGTCTACCTTGTTTTAATTCTATCTTGCAGTGCCCTAAGGGTATTTCCAATCCTGCAACTTAGATTGGTGAAAATATGTTATGACCTGGAGTTATTGAGTGCATCTGTACTGTAAAGAATTACCTAAAATCTAATCTAATAAACCAACTTATGTAACACTTTTCTAAAAATACAAAGAGTTATTTACTATCTGCTACTAATGCCTCCCTGTCACCCCAAATACCACCCCTTTTGCCTCATCGGCCCCCCCGATATTTCCAATGCTTAGTTTGAGAACCAATGCTCTAGAGCAAGGCCAAATTACTTAGAATGTCTCGCAAGGCATAGCTCCCATAATTCCTGCTCCTGCAAAGACAAGTAACCTCCACCTAGTATATCCTGGCAAGACAACCCCTGCCATTCTTGCCAAACTCTATCTTTCTGAAAATACATGGTTCTGGTATGTTGGCTTTTGCTGGCACACAATGCAGAGGCTATTGGCCAGTTTGTTAAAACTGTGCGAGGTCCAACCCAATAAATATCCATAAAAATGGTAATTCTAAGTAAGACAGTTATGCCTACTTGTTTTTTTTTTCTTCTACCCCCTTTAATTTTGGGGGACCCGTGGAGAATCGGGGTTGAAGGGGGGGCACACACACAAGAGTCTGGTGCCACTGCAAGATGCGCCGTGCCGGTGTCAGTGTTGCCGAAATCCCAACAAAATGTGTTAACCTAACCTAGCCCGGATCCCCTTCCCTGGGGTATTTCCTTACCCCTTTCCTGGGGATATTTCACCATACAAACGAAGCATACCTTCTTGACCCCCTATCGGGGGCGACCCCCCGGACCCCTCTCCAAGAAGTATTTTGCTGTACTTCTCAGGAAGCTCAAGTATTGCTCAAATTTGAGACAGTTTGAGCCAACAAGATTTGTGGATTCTTAGAGAGGCACCCTTAACCTTTGAATTTCAATTAAAGCACAGCCTGTGAGGTCCCTACAACTTTATTAACTTTGCCAACATGTACGAACAATGGTCAATAATACTATGGTACTTTCCTCAGTATATGTAGTGCAGCTGCCTTAATTAGTATTGCCATGAAAATGAACATGCATACACAAACAAATAAATGCATGTCTATCTCTCTGATAAGTATACATCCATCAATCTACTTATGTGGTAGGTAAGCAGGTCTAATGATAGATATGCATTTATTTCCTTGTATATGCATGTCCATATATCTTAATATCTATTGGGTTAGGCCTCACACAATCTTAACAAACCAGCCGTTTGACATGACTCTATGGGTCCGTTTGCTGAACAATTCCTACATTTCAAACGTTCTTTTTGCTGGTGTTGAAAAACTTTAAGTGGGTATCTTTGCACAGACAAGATCTTTGTTATCCTTGTCAGTGCACTCGAGGGAACAAAAAGTTTGGAATATTTAATTGTTTACTTTCTAGATGACCTAATTTGTGAACATTTAGACTACGGTTGTAAATATTGAGGATACGACTGTGGAGGGAAGGGATTTAACAGCATATTACTATGATGTCAAAAAGTCATGATCTTTACTATCAAATAAATAGGGCATTTAATAATATATATTGTAAACATTGAGGTCATTCCGTACATCCAGGTACAACTCTATAATCTTACTTATCAACAACTCATTCAACAAGAATTAGTGGTTGAGGCAGAAATGCCAAAATCCACAAGAATATCCTTTCAAAGAAGACTCAAAGGTGAAATACCTGGAAATCCGACGAATTCCTCGACGAAGGCTGGTTCACCTGAGCCTTGGGACCCGCCTCCTGAGCCTCGTCTTTTGGGCTCTTTTCCGCCTCCTTTTCGATGCTGCCTCCTGCATCCTGCCCGAGTACCAAGCTACCACTTACTACCACTACTATGAGGAAGCTCCACCTCATGGTTCCACCTCATAGCCAGAAAATAATGAGAACTTTAGGGGAATTTTGGTTTTCCTGCCTCGCCACGTCGCACAAACTAGATCGATTTCGAAACACTTAAATTTCGCGTCGGGACTCACGGGAGCTCACCTTCGCCGGGTTTTATTTTCGCGAATTTGTTCAAACTGTAGGATTTTATTCCATCAGGTAAAAACATTTATTCTAAGATAGAAATAAAAAACAAGGGTAATCATTACTTGTATCATCATCGTCATTTCATCATCTCTTGTTATCATCATCATTACAATTATCATCAATCTCCTTCGAGGTAGGACTGCATTGGAGACCAGCAGCCTTTCCCAGACACCAGACGTGGTCAGGTCTTGAGTTTGATGTTTTCAGCATATACGTAGTTACATATTGGTTGAGGACTAATGGTTAAATGTTGCTTGATTATTCCACAATAATATAAAATGCAGCAGTCCAGACCGCAAATCCTGTATCAGACGTGTCTCCGCCTGCTCAGTGTTATAAAAACCCATTGAATTCAGACGAAACTTGAGTTAAATTAAATATAACCGTAATTGAGGAGTTTTATTTATCGAAATACGTGTAGAATTGCTGAATAATATAAATGTAACAAAATAATATATAATACAAGCCAACACACTCTCAACAGACGGGTCGCGATAGAGTTACATGATAGGAGTCGCCGGAAGAGGTTAACCCAGTTAGGCCGTGTTTATGCCCTTTTATCATTTACACCACTATCTACGGGTGCAAAAGAAAGGTAGGAGGGAGAGGGGAAGAAGAAGGGGACTTAAGAAAACAGGGGAGAGAGAGACACAGGGAACAAGGCATAGGCATAGGGGATGGGGGGGTAGTGGAAAAAGGAAAAAAATGACGCGGGAGGTAGGAATATTTCTTGTCATATTCCGTGGAATATCTACGGTCGCGCTAGGTATTATTAGTTTCATTGTTACCGTTATTATTATTTTGTATTATATTCCATTATTAATTTCGTTTATTATTATTATCATTATTATCATCTTCATTATCATTTTTATCACCAGCATTATCATTATCAATATCAGCAATATTGTTATCACTATCAATCAATCTGTTATCACTACTGATATCATCACTTTTGTTATTATTATCGTAATAATCTCATTTTTTGTTATTCATTATCATTATTATTATTTTGATTATCATGAATACTGTTATTATTACTATTGTTATTACCATTATGATCTTTATCATTATTATTATTACTATCATTAACATAGTTATAAATATCATTATTATTATCATTATTATTAATATTAGTATTATTACTATTACCATTATCATTTCTCATCTGTGACTCTGAAGTGCTTTGTCAAGATTCCTAATGTGTATTATCTTGTTTCCTTTATAAAACCATTTGCTGTCCCAAGATGTGCATTTCTTTCTCTTTTTTTGGATTTTCGCTAACCTGACCTTAACTGCAGGTTTATGTATAAACACAAGACATTTTTTTATATGAACCAACGAGCACCAATCACAAAAGGTTTAGGCTGAGTTACGCAGCCGTATCCGATTTCTCGCGGTTGGGCGTACGGCACGCATGCGTATGCGCATATAAACGTCATTTCCGGGTAATAAGTACGGACCTAATTGAGTGGCTTTATCGTGTCAAGGCGCCATCTTGTTTGCTTCACCACACATGCCAGGGCACCAATCAGGGGCCTTTCTGTCGTAACAGCAGTCACTTCCAAAGGTTTAACAGCCACCGTGTCCATGGTTTACAATCCACAGACTGTCTTGGTATATGGCATTTCCCTTTTTTATCTCTGACCGCAATGCCAGGTTCCTTACCCCCGTAATCCAATCGCCTGCACACAGTGTCCCGTAAAATACTCAGCTACAGTTCGCAGCCATACCGGGCCCATGTCCATGCCATCTGCCGTTTGCCTCTGTCCCGGCCCTTGGCTAGAGCTACTCTTGAACTTGGCTCGCAGCGTTGACGGGTCGTTTGTGTCCACGCTGTTCTAGTTTCCCTCGCTCGCTGATCCGATGGTATGCTATCTTCGGTTCCCCCACTTATTCTGAATAAAAGAGAATCGGTGGACGTCTCATTATGGGACCTTGTATAATTTGTCATGAGAGCTTGCTTCTGCATCACTCGAGGTCGTTTTTCGTCAGCCATTGCCATGTCGCGTCCCAGTTAACCCCCGGGTCTCTCTTACACATTGTTCATGCATTTGCTCTTCTCTCCGTTCAATTTCAACTCTCAGGTATGTGTGTTTGTATATGTTCATTGACACACAATAAAAAAAAAAGCAAAATTACCTTCACAGAAGGCTGATCATCTTGAACTCCTAATTACAGTCTTCAATGTATATTTTTCTGTGGATCTATTTTCTTTTCAGCAATGCCTTATGGGACTTTGAAAGGCGAAGAAGTCACAAGATGTATCTCGAAAATTGTACTGCACAGAGTATCCTTCATTTTCTCACCTTTTTCCTTTCCTTCGTCCACTGACGTTGCATCAACGAATGAACGGTCTACACGAATCGTAGGATGCTACAGAAAAGAAACGTGCAATTATAAACATTTCTGAGTGGCATTCAATATTCTCTGATTTTTCAAAGTATCTTCCGTATTTTGTTGGCCCAGATTATCGCTGAAAATACAGAGGTCTGCCATACAAGTTAAGAATCACAAATGCGAATAAATGTATGCAGTTACCATTTCCTATATGGCTACAACATTTTAAGGAAAAATGTACAACTAGCATTAATTGCAACGCTTACTAGTTAACGAAACCTGAATGAAATCTGTACGAAGGTCACTCTCAGTAAATGTATGCAGTTACCATTTCCTATATGGCTACAACAGTAACTCGCTGGCCTTTAGGTCCTCTGAAATTAAGTATCTGTTCTCTGAATCAGACGATTATGGTGCAGTAGACCCTAATGGCAGGTTCTCTTTGATAATTGGTAATTCACATCCCGATAAAAGTTTTTCTCTGTTACTAAAGTTCTATGACCCTCAATTCAGTGACATCTGATGAAAGTCGATCGTCTACATTTCAGATTTCTAGATGTTTTCTACAGCTATTTGAAGGCTCTGGATCAGATTGCCTTCAGAGATTGCAACCTCTCCAGCTCCTGGTAAGTTTAAAAGATCAGCTAATGAGTAGCTGATGATTTTTTTTTATCTTCTCTTTATTAGCTGTCTTGACCTGCACTGGCACCTTTGCTGGTATAATTCTTGATTTTTTTCAGTGTGGCTCTTTATATGGCTGACCGTAATAGTAATGATAACGATTGCAGACCAGATTTATTTTAACTAGTATGTATGTGTGTGTTTGCGTATAAAGTGATGGAAGCTGAAATTCAGGACTTTTGGAGAATACGCAGATTTTGAGACGGATCCAGGACACGGAAATTACAGACGTATAGCTACCCTATTCTTCAAGATTTTGAAGCCCCTCATTTGCCCACACTGCATTAAAGAGGCTGTCCATTTGTTCGTTTCAGCCCTTCTACAAAATGTCCACTTCCCAATTCTGTGCTAAATACCATAAAAATATCATTACAGTTCTTACTAAATAGCGCTTTCTGGATTGTCTTGTACGCCCTATCCCTTATGCTTACTTAACTTTCCCTTCTAAAAATGGCCACTTCCCAATTCTGTGCTAAATACCATAAAAATATCATTACAGTTCTTACCAAGCTATCTGCTTCCCTCTCGCTCTTCCCAAATACGGCCAGGCCCATCCATGACTTAGATAGATGGTGGCCAGTATATACTCGGCTTTCAGCTTTCTCAAGATCTTGTTCCCTGGTCGCATGCAGTTCATAAATTTCAGTGATGACGGATTGTCACCTTGAAAGATGCGTCTCCATATGCTAACTATTCATAAAGTTTACCCATATGCTATTAATTCAGATTTCCAGATGATCGCTGACCTTTCCACAAACTCAACCACATCTACTGTGTGGGGTAACATTAAGCCTTCTATAATCTAAGAACGTGGGGCACATTGTAGGCTTTTATTGTCAACCCACGCCATGACAGTCACTAGATGTCTCATCAAATAGGTGTTGGTCTTTATCCTCGCGGCTTTTCCTCCTACAGCCTTTTTGTTAGACAGGCAAAATAAAAATATTAAAGAATCTGTGCAGTGCGTTTGGGATTCCATTAATCAGCTTCTACGTGAGAGGCATTTCCTCCTTTTGCCAACATCTACTGTGTGGGGTAACATTAAGCCTTCTATAATCTAAGACTGTGGGACCACATTGTCAACGGGAATGGGACTCCGTTGTTGGTCATGTTTCTCATTCCTTCTTTCGCTTCCTTTGGCCGGTCGGCGTTCCGGTTGTGTTCGATAATTGTCACCTAAAATTCCTGACAAAAACCCTTTACTGTCCCCGCGTTCTATTTCTCTCCCGCCGCCAGTGCCTGGGCCAGCGCTGCGAAATGCATTTTGAAAATTGTGGCGCCTAGCGATCGGAGTCGGAGACAGGAAGGAGTCGGAGTCGGGTCTTGAATCGGGACTCTGCAGCCTGACCTCGACCCTCAGAAGCTTCCTTGTTATCCCTTTTCTCACTTCTCTGTTCTGACAGCAATCCGTTTACCCAAGAGGCCTTGCGTGGCTGCGGTATCATCACCATTATTATAATTGTTAATGTTTTTCTTTCATTATTAGTAGTAGTGCTTTATCATCTTTGTTGTTATCTTTTTATTTACCATTGTTATTCATATTAGTACTTTACTATGGATAGTGATATAATTCTTACCATTCCTATTTTTAGCATTGTTATTGTTTCTATTTTTATCATTATCATTCGTAGTATTAACATTTTTACCATTGTTATTACTATCATTATTGTTATTCTTTCCATTAGCATTATTGTTGTTTTTGCCATTATTCTATTCTGTTTTATTGTCGTCATTATTATTAATATCATCAGCGTCCTTAATGTCAGTGCTATTATTATTGTTATTGATATCATTTTATTAATATCATCATTATCATTATTTATAGGAATAACAATAATAATACTGATAATATTGTTATTATTAGCATCATTGATATTGTTAGCATTATCATCATTATCATAAACTTTGTAATTAGTATTATTATCATAATTATCATTATATTATTATCATCATTATCATTATATTATTACCATCATTATCATTTATATTATTATCACTATTATTGTTATTCTTATTCTAATTGATATAATGATTATCATAATGAATAATAAAGATAATAATAATTGTTTTCATGATCCTTCGCTCCGCCCCGCATTGCTGGACACGGAACCTAAGAGCCAGCGCGGCGCAGGAGGTCGACCACGTCCTCGTCAGCACTTGTTGGGGGTTCATCCGGAAGTTTCCTGAAGTGCGGAGCTCTGAGGTGCCGATTCGAGTGGTCGTGACTCTCCTCCGGGTCAGCCGTGAAGCCCAAACCATCCTTGGGGGTTTCCCTCTGGACGACTAATGGAGGGGCTGTGCTATGGTATCTCTTGGGGTTATCTCTGTTTCACAACACTGATCTACCTGGAGGACTCTTGGGCACTCTAGGGCACCTACAAGCGCGGACACTTGATGCAGTTCAGGAATCCACTGGTAGAACTTTCATCTCACAAGAATCACCAAAGGCCAGGCTTTCTGTGGCAGGGTTTTTCCGGACCTGGGTACTGCCGAGGAGGGGTCGCGAGGGGCGAGGAGCAGCGTCTCGCGAATCGTGCTGAGGACGGCGATGCCCATTTCTTGGCAAATGACCTTCGTCCGAGTTCCGAGAGTTCGAAGCGCCTCTCAAAGACGACTGTTTATATATGTGTATGTATATGTGTGTATATGTGTGTGTGTGAGCATCGGTATGACACATAACATTCACGTAGAGAGCTCGTGATGCAGCTGCCATCTCCCCGGCCACTTTCCAGCCGATCTTCTCGTACAATTCCAATCTGGCTGATCACTCTTGGTCACACGAGCAGATGGCGATGCCTGCGCGCGCATGCATCTAAATGGTGGCAATTATGCACAATCAAATTACAAATCTTTTACTGTTAACACGTCCAGCTTGTACAAAACAAGAAACATAATATCAAATAATAAATAGCAGACAGACCAATAGACGAGAAGACGCAGAGAGAAAGGACGAAAGGAAATGTGAACAGAAAGACATCAGACTAAAGGAGAGGAACACAGAAAGAGAGAATAAAGAGACGGGTGTCAGAAAAGGTGGCACAGGAGAGAGTGCCGAGTGTAGCGAGGACAGCCGTTCCGCCCTCCTCTCAGGCCAGCGCGTAGGCGAGGAGGGCGGCCGCCAGCAGGAGGGAGGAACTCAGGGACGCGGGCGCGGCGGCGTTGCAGTAGTCCCTGTCGCAGCAGTAGATGAGCTGGGCGTCGGAGGCCTCTGCAACAAAGAATCGGGGCGTCATTCCTCATTGCCAAAAATTGCCAACTGATTACGCATAGATCAAGGTGAATAAAGTTTGCGAAGACTGAGGCCACTTACGCAGGTCGCCCTCGCTGACGGAGTTCTTGATGGCGTTCCACATGCTGACGGCGCCCCTCTCCAGGCCCCCGAGCCCGCACGCCCAGCTGTAGCCGCACCGCTTCTCGACGCGCCCAGCCACGTTGATTTTCTGAAACATTGCAAGAAAATCTTTCCCATGCAAAGACTCAACAGAACCGGTCAATAGGAAAAGGAATGTGCGCTGTGTATCTTGTCAAAAAGCATTGGTAGCAACTATCAAACTGACACACACACACACACACACATACATATATATATATATATATATATATATATATATAGAGAGAGAGAGAGATATATATAGATAGCACACACACACACACCACACACACACACACACACACACACACACACGATATATATATATATATATATATATAGAATGTGTGTGTATGTATACATACATACATACACATATATATACATATGATTTTAGTTTGAGTGATCCCTGGGAATGTAGCCGTAAACAGAGGGAGGGCCAAGGGGCATTCACAAGAAACCTCAAGGTGACACAAACAGCACTTCCGCCGTAGAATCCCCTCCCCCCCCCCCCCCCAAAAAAAAAAAAAGATCGATCGTCGTGCCGCCTTCGGTGGATAGCAGGATCCATCGTTAGATTTTCTGGCAGATCCTGCGGACCCCCTCGTAGGACGGTGACGGTCCAGAGATCATTTACCGCTATTTCAAAGAGAACAATTCATGGCAGCGCCGAGCGAGCGCGCCTTACCATGCACACGTCGTAGCTGTCGTCGCAGTCGTGGTAGGTGTCGG
>NW_020869496.1:108049-110549 GCF_003789085.1 Penaeus vannamei
TTTCCTTAAATCAGTTACTCTAAATATCCGAATGGGAGTTTATAAGGGCATCGAGGAAACTGAGAAGGGACGGGGGCAGGAGGAAAGAAAACATGAGGGAAAAGGACATGATGAACGAAAGGAACGAAGGCGGAGCACACGAACAGGGAAAGGGGTAGAAGGGAGGAAGAAGTGAGAATGGAAGGGGACGTAAAGGAAGGGACAAAGGGAGAGGACACGTGAAGAAAGGAAAATGAGGATTGGACGGGAAGTGAGAGCGGGGACATGGAAGGAACGAAAATGAAGAAAGGAAGTAGACATGAATGGGAATGAAGAGAAGAGGCGACATGAGGAAGGAAGTGGACACGAAGAGAGGGAACTCCAGAGGGGAAAAGGCCTGAGGGAAATGAGAGAGGGACAGGACGGGGAAGTGTCACAGGAGGAGGCCAACCTGACTGGTCGCGGGCGGCGGGGGCGCGGCCGCACTCCCTCAGGGTCTGGCTGCCCGGGAGGCGCCCGAGCTCGATCATCTCGCGGTGGTCCGGCGGGAAGCCGTCGTCGCGGCGGCGCTGCCGGCCCCGCCACTCGCACCAGCGCCGCCTGCCCCGGCCGCCGCTGTGCCGCACGCCGCCAGGCACGCCCACGCGCCGCGCCCACCAGGACCACGGCCATCAGCGTCGCCAGCACCGCCACCGTCACCACCAGTCGCCATGTAGTGGCGTCTTGGTGGGGGGGGAGGGCGCAGGCGGAAAAAAAAACAAATCTTGGGTTATCGCCTTCGGGATCAGCCGAGGAAACCTTTGCATGGCCACAAGTGCAACATTTGGCTGAAATGCGGGCCTTCGCCATGCCCTGCCACCATGTTTGTTCTCCCATGAGGTTAAGGATCACCTTTTTTTGGGGGGGGGGTGGAATGTAAGTTATATGAAATCAAAATGAACACTCCCTCCAATATTTTCTTAAATCTCATATTGCCTAAGTTTTCTCTCCAAAAAATGGTGAGGGAGGGGGGGGGGGCAAACAGGTGTTAGGAATATATAAAAAGGAAACTAAGATGTTCCTCTTACTTTACATACATATATATATGTGTGTGTGTGTGTGTGTGTGTGTGTGTGTGTGTGTGTGTGTGTGTGTGTGTGTGTGTGTGTGTGTGTGTGTGTGTGTGTGTGTGTGTGTGTGTGTGTGTGTGTATACATTTTTTTTTTGCCACTGAAAAACAATTCCATCTGCCATTGTCATTCTAAGTAAAATCAAGGCCAAAAATAGTTATTTTTACATCTTGAAGAAAGTGAGATAACATCATGTCCATTAGTCACAAATATATATATACATGCATGTATGTCTATACATTATATATATATATATATATATATATATATATATATATATATATATATATATATATGTATATATATATATTATATATATATATGTATATATATATATATATATTATATATATATATATATATTATATATATATGTATATATATATGTATATATATATATATATATATATATATATATATATATATATATATATATATATATATATATATATATAATATATATATATATATATATATATATGTATATATTATATATATATATATATATACATATTATATATATATATATTATATATTATATATTATATATAATATATTATATATATACATATGTATATATATATATATATATATTATATATATATGATTATGTATACACAAATATCTTTATATACATACATACATATACATACAACACACACACACACATACATACATACATACATACATATACATATATACATATATATATATATATTATAATATATTATATATATAATATATATATACATATATATACATATAGTACATAAAGTATAAGTACATACATACTTACAAACTTACATATATGTAAATATGTATGTGTGTGTGTGTGTATGTATGTATGTATATGTATATATATACACAAATACTCACATATAGTTTAGTTTACTGAGGGCTGTATATTGAATTTATATATTAGATAGTCCATCATGTTTTGGTCAAAACATTTGTTTCATTAGCCAGCATTTGCATTCCACATTTCCTAAGGCACAGAATTTCCGATTGACTAAATTACCTTGAACATACATGCAAAAAATTAGCAAATGTTAACTATGGCTTGGCCGTCCGTCTTTTTCCATTGGTAAATATGATATAAATAAGCATGTCGCATCTATGTATACTTGTACCTATTTAATATTCTTTTAATAACCGTAAATTTTATTTAATAACCGTAAATACCACCATAAAAACTCAATACTTATCTATGTTCTATACAGCTTTTGAACGATGAGATATGACATAGTATTGCATTTTATGTACGCCATTAACTCTCTTGGAAATGTCATGATATTAGAAATATGCAGATTTGGCATCTAAAGTTGCTGGAAGTGACATTAATAAGGACTCATTGTGACAGCAAATGAATGGCATTGTGTATGCCAATTAGATAGTATTTCTCAAGTTAAGGAA
>NW_020869496.1:123049-128049 GCF_003789085.1 Penaeus vannamei
TTAAAATAACTGTACATATCCATTCCACTGATGGAAGCGATGTTGATCATGTTTAATTTGAAGAGGAATGGAACAAAAAAGGAAATGAATTACTCCAAATGACTAAAGGCAAAAATGTTTAAAGAATAATTTAATGAATAACAATATGTACCATGTTTAATGCAGTGGTTGAAAAATCCCTAATACACAAAATAGGACTATTGTAAGGTTAAATAACTGTTTCGAAATCTCCCAGAATTTCTTCATGCTTCCCTTGACAACTTATTCTCCTTCCTTAGACGCATAAATTCCCTCCATTTGATCTAATCACCCTCTATCCTTATCCCTCCCACCTCCTACCAATAACTGTCCTAATCCATTTAGTACCCCCTTTCTACCCCTTACACGAACATATTACCTTACCGTTGAAACTTGAGTAACTTTATCCCTGCCATCACAGTACTTTACCATAGTGCTATATGACCTTTGATGTCTAGCACATTTGTTTTAAACATTAATCATTACTCTGAAAAGTGAATGAAGAGGAAGACATATGAAAAGATAAAAGAAAAGCAACAAGGTATAAAAAGCATAGGTGAGAAAAGACAAACGGCAGAGGAGGCAGGTCAGGTCAAAGATTTGGACGGTCTCTGCGTTGGGTGGCTAGCACCCGTCTCAAGATGTGGGAAGCAAAACGACTGTTTAGAGTCACCATGCTTGAGTCCACGCTTCACCTCCTTTGTCCGTGACGCATTAGAGCACACTGCACAACCTTCCATTGTTGTCCCTAGGACTGCCCTGAAGCAAACCTCAGCCAAACCTTCGGTTGTGGCACATTAGCACATTAGTGGTCGTGGAATGCGGCCACACAATATCCGTAATCAGCCATACTACAGTAAAAAAAATTCTAACCGTTGGGAAGATAAAGTATCAGATCGTCCGTTCAAATAGAGAACCTTCTGGCTGACCTGTTCACACAATGAAACTGATTCACCAGGGAGTCTAAGGGGTTATAGGGGATGTGGCTCGGTAGTTGGCCACCAGTAATGGTAAGGCATTAATCGGTATATTGATTTCAATACACTTCTTGATTTCATGTAGGGCATGATAATAGTATTAAGGAATTGCTCGTTACATTACCTCCTTACCCCCCCCCACCTCAATCGCTTGCCCGTTTTTGTTGTGGGGGTGCTTAGGAGGCGAGGACTGGGACCCAATGCTGGAGACCTCCCCTACCTTGGGCCTCAGCCCTCGACTCTACTAATTTTGCATGATCTTATCCCCCTCCAGCTTTTTGTTTCCATCCTTTCTCCAACCCCTTCTACTATCTACTTCCTAAGGTGTGAGAGCCGTGCTGAAAGGATGAAAGGCTGACCTTGTGCCAGTCATGAACGGCCTGACGGAACCATGGGCACGGTACTCCCCTGATTTAATTGTCTAGCCCTTACACCCTACAGGGAACTAGGGGGTGGACTGTTTACGTCCCTTAACATAATCAAGGCTTCCCATGGCCAGTAATGAAGATGTAATACCCCATCAAATAGCCCTCCCCCTACCCACCCAAGCAGAGACTCAATCTCCAGAAGACATTCCTACCCTCCCAACTTCCTCAAAATTCATCAACTCTACCCCATTGCTACATTGCTACACCATTCCTCCTAAAGGTCAACGAAAGAATCCGATCAACATTGCCAAAACTACAATTCGTACACATGATCTTCCCTTATGTATCTACATCGGTGGACAATCCCTCCCTGTTCGACCATACCAACCCCCTCCCCGTCAATGTCAAAACTGTTGGCGCTTTGGACATCCTGCCAAACACTGCCGTTCCATAGACCGATGCCCCATATGTGCCCAACCTGGTCATAACCGATCAAACTGCTCTGCACAAAAACGTACATGTGCTAACTGCGGCGGCCCCCATAATGTGTTTTATAGAGGCTGTCCCACTTACAAGTTTGGATCTGAAGTAGCAACTCTCAGATACAAAAATGGTCTCACTTTACGTGAAGCCAGACAGGAAGCACGCCCACAAGGTTTCTCTCATACTCCATACTCTAGTAACATCGCCCCTCCCCCTCCACCCCAAGATGACCCCACTTCCACTTCTACATTCTACCTCTCTCAGACCAATTCTTTTGCCACTAAATCCAGACACCCCAATCTCAACCACAGCTCCAATCTCAACTACAGCCGCAACAACATGCCCTCTCCTTCCCCGCACTACCCGTAGGAGACAGACTAAACGTTCCACCCCTTCTTCCCCTACCGCACACTAGCCTCCACCTACCTTTACCTTTATTCCTCAGACACCAGTCTCCTCTTCACCCCCTCATAAGAAAACTTTTGTCCCACAAAACTCTCCAACCAACTCCACTGCAGAAACTATGGAAGATATCCAGAACTATATGCTTGAGTCACTAAATTCCACGACTCATGCTCCCTTTACATTCGAAGTAACTGCCGATATCCATCCCCCTCCTACTCATATTCCCCCTACACCCCTTCCTTTTATTCCCTCTCAACACAACCTAACCCCCTCAAATCCGTCCACCACCGACATCAATCCTCCCGATACCCACCCTCCTGATATCCATCCTCCTGATATCCATATTCCCCCCACACCACTTCCTCCTACTCCCTCCCAACACACCCACCCCCTTCAACTACAACTATACGCACATTCTCCCTACCTCCATCCCTTCTATCCTTTCCACTCCCTCTCGGATATACACGGGAATCACTCATGTCGCAACAATGCCCTTCCCCAGATTACCTACCTCCTGATACCCCTCCTTTACTCCCCCTAGCTCCTTCCCCCCCAGATTCCCCAACACGTACCGGCGCTTTCCTCATAAAATAATCAAGATATAGCTTTCCTACATCGGAATATTCGCGGTTTCCGTTCTCACAGACCAGACCTCCGTCATATCCTAGCTTCTTATAATCCATCTATTATCTGTCTTCAAAAGACTTTCCTCACACCTCCTCCTATTCCAATTCCCAATTACTATTTTATCTGTTCCCCACACTCCCTATATGTCTCGTCTATACTTATCCATCATAACACACCTTATGTCATACCTCCTATACAAACCACTGTCCTGTGCACAGTTATTCGCATCTTTTTTCGCCGCTGGATCACAGTTTTTCCTGTCTACTTCTCCCCATCCCATCCCATTGTCTGTGTTGCCTTTGAAACTCTAATTTCCCAACTCCAACCACCTTTCCTCGCAGTCATCTACAACCCCTCAACTTTGTCTTGTCTGGTGAATCTGTTTGCAGTGTCGACGGTTCGATCAATACGTTTTCTATTTTAACGGGTGATCAGATCCCGTATTTTCTCGACGAAAATGCTCAGACATTTTGTGTTGGTTTATGTGTGGTTACGGGCTTGGTGTGGATACAACCGCTACCAACCCTGACCTGGTTTTCCTCACACACAGTGTCTTTGTTTTTCACATTGCCGTGCTAAAGCCATATCCTGGCCATCCGTCCCGTAGACTGCGTAGATCTTTAACAGACCTTCCTGGATCTTAGTACTTCTCCCTTATCCTCCTATAGTCTCTCTCTTCAGAACAGAAAATAATATATAGGAAGGTATCTTAACGAATGACCAATGAATATTCTGGTTTGTTCAGTTCTATTGCATCAATAGTTTATCTGTTAATATGATAAGTTAGTAATTTTAAAGGTCAGGCTAAAAAATATAGTTCCGATGTCATTAGTAATGATGCTATATTTATTTTTAAGAGTGATGGGAGAAATATTATCATTGCTGGCACTGATGATGACAAATAATTGAATATTTTTTCCAAAATTATTTCTGTTCTGCGAAAAACACCCAGGCCCGCCAACAAATCATCGTGAACCTGATGGCGAATCAAGTGCACAGCCTGACGGAGGAGGACGTCCACCGCATCTGCCAGAGCACGGACGGCTACTCGGGGGCCGACATGGCCAATCTCTGTCGCGAGGCTGCCCTGGGGCCCATCCGCTCTATCAGCTTCTCGGACATAAAACACATCTCAGTGGATCAGGTAATTTAGTAATAAACACACACACACACACAAACATACACATAAACACACACATACACGCATATGTATATATCTATACACACGTTTGTGTATATATATATACATATTATTTTCATGTAAATGTGCACCAGAGTAATTGCATATTGCTCCACTTTCTTGTCAACTAGCGAGGGAAATTCTATGGCTGAAAAGTGCTCTGTCCTGTGTATTACAGGCAAAGTTTACCTTGTACCTTAGGGCTTTGTGAAACTGAAATTATGCTGTCTAAACTCCTAATAGTCTTTAATGGGAGTGTTTTGTCAACCATGGCAAAAGACTAATTGATGGCCTTACTCTCGTTCCCAAACACCAGGTGCGACCCATCTCCACAGATGACTTTATGAGTGCCCTTCGCAGCATCCGGGCAAGCGTGTCGGACAAAGACCTACAGATGTATGAGGACTGGAATAAGAAGTATGGCATATCGGCCAGATAGTGGAGCAGATATCCTTTGGAATTGCTTGTTACCCTGATATTTTTGTATATTTCCATTTGCAACGAATGGTATGAACCATCGGAAATAAAAGCTATACTGTCTTGGTATGGAATACTGCTGATTGTTCTTTTATTTATAACGCATTCTCTGTTGATAGCTGGTTCTATCGCAACTTATCACAAACTGGCGATAAGAATTGCGTTTGTAAAGTTTCGTTTAATCTCTGCGCACAGCCAGGTAACGACAAATGAAACCGCTATTTGAGAGCTTGACTGCCGTTCGAAATTAATCTTAGACTTCGGTTTATTTAGACCGCAAAAAAGTAGAGGCTCATAACGTCAGAAGGGGACAAGTAAAGTAAAAATTTGTTCTCTCGCATTAAGCATGCCTCACTGAATGGTTATCTTTTCATAACATCAATGACATGATAATTGCATATTGCTGATCACTTGGCGAAATCGGTAAACGAGATTTTTGTCGCGAGAGTTGAACAGTTTGTTACT
>NW_020869496.1:138049-140549 GCF_003789085.1 Penaeus vannamei
TGATAATCAACGTTACTTGACGGCAAAGGATGTAAATGCAAGGAGAAAATCACATTACAACAATTATTGTATGAGTAAAGCAGGTAATGCTTTATACGCTTTACTCTTAATTATCTTTCTCCGCGAGATTTTTTTTGCAATAAGATTCCTCAAATCACTTTGTCTCTTTACCAAAGAGAACGGGACTGGGTAAATTTGAGACAACCCATAAAAAGAAGTGTCTGTGGCAGTTTTCTCGGAAAGCTGTAGCATAAAACCCCAGACGAAATCGAAAAAAGGGAGACGAAAAGTTTTTCTGCATGGATCTAAGGCAGCTTACAAAACCTATTGTCGATATTATCATGGGAATATTTTTTTTTTTTTCGTGTTTCGAAAAATTTGGATCAGTTTCTTTGTAATTCAAGATCTGATTGAGATGTACAATCGGTGGGAATAAAAAGGCGATCAGCAGAAGTCGATAATGCCAATACTCCCCCCAAAGTAATTCTAAACTAATTTCACTTAGCAATATTTGAACTCTTATATGTACCCAAGTTGATTTTAGTAAATGGCCTTTCTGGAAAGATTTATTCATGTGATTTCCTCTAACCTGGCTCTATCCAATACGGGGCGTCATAGATAGTGTACTAACGATGTTTAAACCGAAATAATATTGTCAATGTTGTCCTTCTACAGTTACTCTGTCAACAACGACCTCTGGAGCGCCTGTGTCTGCTTCTACCCCTCCATATGGAACAACGACTGACTCCTCAACAACTGCATCTGCTGCCTTACTTTCGAGCACTGGTGTCACTACGACTGTTCTTCCTTCTTCCACAACAACAACCGTTTGGTCTGCTGCAACAGCTGCTCTTACAACCACACCGACTGCCCCTTCTTCCACAAATGCAGCGCCTTTTCCCATAAGCATTGCTGCGACTTCTGAAGTCACAAATGTTACTTCTTCTGGCACAATCATTGATGTTCCTTCTACCACATCCGTTGTCCCTTCTACCACAAAAGCTTTTGTTCCTTCTGTAAAGACTACCGCGGCTCCTACATCCGCTGTTCCTTCCACAACGACTACCGCTGTTTCTTCTACCACGACTACCATTGTTCTTTTTACCACGACCACCGCCGTTCCTTCTGCCGTTCCTTTACAACGACCACCGCGTTCCTTCTACAACGACCACCGCCGTTCCTTCTACAACGACCACTACAACGACCACCGCCGTTCCTTCTACAACGACCACCGCCGTTCCTTCTACAACGACCACCGCCGTTCCTTCCTTCTACAACGACCATTCTACAACGACCACCTCCATTCCTTCACAACGACCACCGCCGTTCCTTCTACAACGACCACCGGTTCCTTCTACAACGACCATTCCTTCTACAACGACCACCGCCGTTCCTTCTACAACGACCACCGCCGTTCCTTACAACGTTCCTTCTACAACGACACCCCGTCCTTCTCGACAACGACCACCGTTCCTTCTACAACGACCACCGCCGTTCCTTCTACAACGACCACCGCCGTTCCTTCTACAACGACCACCGCCGTTCCTTCTACAACGACCACCGCCGTTCCTTCTACAACGACCACCTCCATTCCTTCTACAACGACCACCGTCCTTCTACAACGACCACCTTCCTTCTACAAACGACCACCCTTCTACAACGTTCCTCTACAACGACCACCTCCATACAACGACCACCGCCGTTCCTTCTACAACGACCACCTTCCTTCTACAACGACCACCGCCGTTCCTTCTACAACGACCACCGCCGTTCCTTCTACAACGACCACCGCCGTTCCTTCTACAACGACCACCGCCGTTCCTTCTACAACGACCACCGCCGTTCCTTCTACAACGACCACCGCCGTTCCTTCTACAACGACGACCACCGCCGCAACGTCGACAACGACCCTCCATTCCTTCTACAACGACCACCGCCGTTCCTTCTACAACGACCACCGCCGTTCTTCTACAACACCACCGCCGTTCCTTCTACAACGACCACCGCCGTTCCTTCTACAACGACCACCGCCGTTCCTTCTACAACGACCACCGCCGTTCCTTCTACAACGACCACCGTTCCTTCTACAACGACCACGGACCATTCCTTCTACAACGACCACCGCCGTTCCTTCTACAACGACCACCGCCGTTCCTTCTACACGACCACCGCCGTTCCTTCTACAACGACCACCGCCGTCCTTCTACAACGACCACCGCCGTTCCTTCTACAACGACCACCGCCGTTCCTTCTACAACGACCACCGCCGTTCCTTCTACAACGACCCACCGCCGTTCCTTCACAACGACCACCGCCGTTCCTTCTACAACGACCACCGCCGTTCCTTCTACAACGACACCGCCGACAACGACGCCGTTCCTTCTACAACGACCACCGCCGTTCCTTCTACAACGACCACCGCAGTCGGCACCGGCTCTGATACAGTATCGGTGACTTCTAGTGACTGGACGGAATGTCCCTCGGGAAGCGTACTTCAAGG
>NW_020869496.1:150549-158049 GCF_003789085.1 Penaeus vannamei
TCCCTTTTGGAAGCCGCATTGCTCGTCAAAAGGTAAATTTCTGGAGTTCAGAAAATGCAATAACCTACAGTTAACACTGTTCCATGGTCTTGCATAAGCAGCTTGTCAACGCAATTGGGCGGTTAGGGATGGTGGATCTAGGATTTCCCCCTCCTTTCAATATGGGGTGCATGCATCGCAATACATATCGATCAGTCCTTTTTATTTTGGTATGGGTATCGCCTTGGCCACTAACAGCATTTTTTTACCGGTATCCACAGTATGTTTTTTTCAAAATGTGTCAAAATAATTGATGCATCGATACAATTACAGGACCGATTTGATATTAAATTTAACATTTAAGAATTTCAAAATAACTCTTCTGCATTTTATATCAAATCTTATTTGTGATTATCATTTGTTCTTAAGGCTTTTAATGTGCCGTTAAAAATAAACAAGGGTACTGTTCGTCTTACTCTGCATCCATGTTGCCAATGAGGATACTGAATTGTAATAAGGGAGGGTTGAAAGTGAAGAAGACTGTGGAGGACAAGGAGATGGACTGGGGGATGTTGGGGGAGAGGAAAGAATGTTTTCTGAAGGTTGGGTAATGACCTGCCTGGGAGCTTTGGAAGGGATTGACCTGACAGCAGGTATCGAGGCGGGGGAAAGAGTGGTGGTCAGAGCCGTGATCAAAGGAGAGCCAGGGGCTGAGGGTTAATGTCATTGGGGTTAGTTGATAAATGGGCAAGCCTCAGTGCTACTAACAAAGGAGCAAAATCATTACTGGCCATTGTAAGCCTGGAGTATGTGGAGAAGATAATAACTAAACGGGAATACCATGCATATGGCTCCCTGAGGTTATTCAGGACTGACCCAAAGAGTTGAAGACTGTGCAAAATTGGTTGAGTTTTGGGGTGAAGCCTAAGGTAGGGGAGATCCCCAACATTGGGCCTCTGCTTCCGTCTCCTAAAGCCCCACAACAACAAAAAGCTTGAAATTGGGAGGCCAACAATTAAAAAATATAGTTTATCCCCCAATCCTTCTTTGCTGAATAATAATAATACTGATCATATCCAAATACACTTCAACAAGAGTTAAGGCAAACATAAAACATCCATCCTGAATATATGTTTATTGTCTGAGATTAAATACACCAGAAAATATATGTTCATATATTTATATATGTATTTACTGAGGACTGGTCACACCTATGGGAAACGTATGGCATTGCTCACTATCAATATCTCTTAATCATGATATAATCACATTATGTCATGTCTGGTCTGCTGGACAAGCCTACCAAGTAGATTTAATATTTGCACGTAAATATGACAGTTTAATCGATATCATATAATATAAAAATATATAGATATAGTTAAGATAATCATTATATCATATTAAATATATAAATAATTGAGTGATTTTTAAACTGGACAACCATGCCTTGGTAAACCCTAGAGACCAACTTTCCATCAGCGAGTGAGACAATCATGAAAACTTACTGGCATAGTTGGTAATGCTCTGATTCTGCTGTAGTCGTTATGTTTTCTTCACGACCTTGGATAGAAAGTCAATAACTGAAAATAATATAACAGGTTAATATGTATTGTAGTTGATAGGTAGAGTAGCTACATAATCTGTCACACCAGAATTAAAATAATCTTTTAGTAATTGCAATATACTTTATTCATGGAAACATCTGACTTTTCATGTAGAAAGTACCATCAACATTGGTTCTCGTTACAACAGATTTAGTTTTTAAATGAGTATCATTCACATAAACAGTACCTGCCTCATTTATGCTTACGGCAATCCTTATTCACTATAGCAAGCAGCTACATGATAAACCACATATCCTCATCAGGATGTTTTCCAAATGGGGTCAACAAACCTCTTCAGGAATCTACAAGTTGTTCAATGCAAGGCAGACATCATGAGCATCTATGTCCTCATTCCATTTACTCACAGGCTTCTAAGTTCATATTCAAATATTTCCCAAGTAATATAGCATGAAACTAAATAATCTATTAAGCATAATTTTGTTTAGCCCTAACAGATTACAATAGTTCAAAAGGTTAATTAAAAATAAATATAGTTCATACTAAAATGAATAAAAAGGTTAGTAATACCCTTTCCATTTCTACCTTGTAATTCTACTAAATTTCTTGTTATTCTCATCACTAAGCTTTACATACATTACTATCAAAGTCATTTGCAATCAGAGTTGGGAAGTACTTCTGCTACTTTTGGACTTTAAAACTGTATTCCACACAGTATTACTAAAATACTGATTACTGTAACCACTAAGAAAATGGCTCTTAAATTACTAGCCATGCCTCTAGCAGTACTTAAAAAGAATGTACTAATAGCTTCTGCTAGGTAGTATTTCCTGTACTCATGGTTTTGCCATTGAATTTTGTGACTAGTACTGTTAGAAGTACCTCCAATATTTTTCAAGCCATTTTTCAAGTGAGTGTGCTAATTGGTACTTTTCAGTGTATAAATATATATGTGGAAGATGATTTTAAAAGTACCAGAGTTAACAATGTTATGAATGTTCTCCAGATCAAACCTGCTTTACCAATGTCAAAATGACCTTCCTTGTATCATACAACTTTAAACTCTCTACATTTAAGTCATTTAACTGATCATTAAATGAATGTCATGTAATTTATCCAATATAAAATAAAACTATAATAAATGAGGTATGTCTAATATATTCATCTATTTCACTACTGCTCCACAGGACAGTTCACAGACTACTCCAGTAGATCTGTCATTCATATGAAGATAGATGTACAGTTATATCAATTATATTGTTTTACATATTTCTGTGATTGAAGCAAATTAAAGAGATTCTTCTACGTAACTGCAGAACAAGAACCAGACTAGATACAGCTAAAAATACTATAAATCCTAAAGAGAAGATTCACACTTCTAAAACTAGTCACCGTGAAACTGACACTGTGGCCTAAAAACTGAACATTGTACATAATCATTATCTTAACAAAATTAAAGCTCAATTTAAGCCAAAATTTTAGCAGTCATATAAAAAATAATCATTGCCAAATTCCTAAAAACAATACTGCAAACTTATATACTAAAAAAAGGGAAATACCCCCTCAACCTTAAAACAAATTCACTTTGGAAATCAGTGTCATTTGAATTTGTGCATATGTGCATCATTCATTAAAAGGGAAAAAACTACACAAAAAGGCAAAGCAAAAATCAGTCAATGCCTTCTGAAGAATGAATACATCAAGATACATAACAGTTTGTGAATTGTAATATGATTAAAACTATGACTTTGGTAGTTGCTAGTGCTTGTCAGAATACACAGTCTTTGCACTATTGTCACTTTTATAAAGCCCAAACATAATCTGAGTTGTATATAAAATACTGGGTACATCAGTTCCATTTGCTCCCCATATATCATTACAAACAGAAAAGAAAAGAAAAAAAAAACACTGAAAACCTTTCAATCTAGGAAACAACTAAATACAAAATTAAGATCAGCATCAATTTTTTTTGTCATACAGTCTGTGAATTTTAATTATAATATTAATAACAATAATAATAATAAAAAACGTGTTCAGTCACAATATGGACTGAGAAAACACTTGAAGTTTCCAACACCTTTCCTTTATTTCAAAAATTTTGCCACTTTTAAGTTCCAATACTGGCAGTTGTTTGTACTAAGCAGTTCCCTAGGCACTTTTCTCTTACAATACATCAAGAATGCTTCAATAAAGAGCCATAAGAGTTATAAAAAAAATAATAAGTCAGGCTTGTATACTTTAACATCATGAGTAAATATTTTTAATTTTTCTCATTGCTATTCATGGATAAGCACCATGAGATGCATCATAAATGGGGTTTCTCATGACATGACGAGGAGTGCTGAGGGGTGACTCTTGCGGAATTCCATAGACAGCATTGAAAGCAGCCCTGTAGCTCTGTTGTGATGCTAAAGATGACCTAGTGGATCCTACAGTATCCTTTTGATGTAATCTAGGACTATCTCCCTTTGGAGGCTTCAACCCATCTTGTAGAGGAGGAATTCCACCCAATGGACCACCTTCCATTTGGGTAAAAATTGTTGATACAGAGTTGGTAGCAGCTAACTGTTTGTGTCTGAAACAGCAATTGTTATTTCTATATAAATCTGCTGTGGTACATTAAATATCTTGAGACTAAAATAACCTATTTTGGTTCAAAATTGCGGAATGTGCTTCTGTTAAAAGATAAAGCAATGATATCCATGATATTTGCATTAGGAAAAAGTTCTGACACATTTATTTTATCTGTCAAATTATAAGTATACATAAATATCACAAAACTCATGTAAAATACATGCAATTTCACCCTCAAAAATTACTTTTTAGAGAAACAATTTTCATAAAAACATGAATATGCTATGCAGCCCCTAACAAGTCCTTAGTGAAAAAAAATCAGCCTCTCCCACACAAAGATTATCATTTACTAATAAGTAATTTACACCTAAATTGAAGCAAACATTTGTGCTCAGAAAAATCGGACTGTAAAGGCGCTTTCACAAATTTAGAGAATAGATTAATAAAAGCTTAAGAAAAAAAATTGGGGTAAAAATAGTCACCAACCTCTAATTCTATTTCTTTCAAGCAAATATAATCAGTGGGCTAGAAGAAGAAGAAGAAAAAAAAACAAAAAAACAAAAAAACAAGGAACCCAACAAAAATATTTTTTTCTGGTTTGCAAGCAGAGAGTTATCTTAACCTCCCATTATTTAATCAAAAAGAAATATAAACCATGACAACTTGCAAGCCAAACAACTTGGAATCTTTACCTGAATTCCTTAGCTTGATGAGCAATGATCCTCATCTTAGGTATGAATACAAGGCCTAAGATAATTGATGCAAGAGCCAGGAGAGCCACACTGGTGGTGGGTGCTTCCATTGGGGCTGGAGCCATGTAGCTCATCACAGTCCACACACCAACAACAGGAGCTGATACACATGATGTTAACAATAACCAACGGCCCTGGAATGTAAATTTTATGTGAAATTGCCTACGCAGGATATTTCTAAGGTTACTTTTAAAATTAGTTGTCTTAACCAGTCATATTTAAAATATATATACTGTGGCTTTTTATCTGCTTACCTCATTGTGGTTTCTATGGATTTTGCGGTTCAGGGTCCCAAGAACAAGAGTGATTAGGAGTAGAACCATCAAATAAATTCGAGTTGAAAGTGTGGCCACACGGTTCTCTCCACAGTGACGCTCGCCATCTAGTCCTATCTTAACTAGAGGTTCCTCTCCTGCTCCTTGTCCACCAGCATGACCCAGGACACACAGTGATCCTTGCACACCCATGATGAACAGCAGGGACACATGCAGATTCACTTGAGAGACCTAGAAATAAAATTCATTACCATGGAATCCATTTTCATTCTAATTATTTGCACTTCATCTGATCAGGTTTTCTGAAGTTTCAAGTTCATTTAAATAAATTTATTTACCTCTCCTCCCAGGCCAACAGACACAAGAGCCCGAAGATGCATAGATTTCACCAGAAGAATGCCATAACACAATGCTAGACACATGGGTGGTGCCCATTCTCGCACAGCACAGGTGATGGGCATGGGGGGCAGAACGTACACTACACAAGATGCATATGTACCCATAACTCCAATTAGCAGAACAGCACCCAAAACCTTATGGGGAAAAAGAAACTTTAGACACTTCAAAAATTATTACGAATAGCTTCATGAATCATATTCAAGAGTAAGAACTAATCCTTAACAATTAATTATTCTCACCTGAGGTCCAGTGAGTGTTCCATCACACACCCTGAGGGCGACATACACAGCCACATATAAAGCCGCCATCACACCCATACATGCAAGTACTAACACAGAGAAAGCCCACGTTCGGCCAACATAGTCCTGGGGAAATTAAGGGGCTTCAGTTTTCATAAATAAATTAATATATATCAACAGGGTAGGACACGAGGTTACTAATAAAACTCTTCATAACAGACATAAACAATGTTCAGTTAGACCTCTACACAAAACCTGCCGGGAATATACCTCATGAGTAAGCAGAACAGCTTGGACACCACTGTTGTTTTCCTCTCCATCTTCTGGCGCCACCAGGCCCAAAGTTCTTCCCTCGCGCCCGTGGACACCAGAATCCGCTCCCCAAACCTCGCCTGGCGACCACACAACACCGGTATCCTCACGATAGACGCCAACCTAAGAAGAGAACCCTGGTAAGTAAGCAGAGGAAGCTACCACAGTGATGAGGCATTGTGAATGCTACTGTTCTCTTGAAAATCCTTACATACCCAAAAGCAAAGCACTTATGTTCCTTCAATAATAATCCAACCAATGATATATAAGATCCTCAACGGCATTCCCAGGAAACAAATATACATAAAATCCATTGTATTTGTTGAGGATTTTCCAAGACTTTTCTGTGGATCGTGTCCCTTCTCACCTGACGGAGGCCCTCGGATGAGACCCGCTTTATGGTAAAGGTGTTGACCAGACGGCCATCAGCAGTGTACCGAATGCGGTCTGCGCCGCCGCCCACAGTGAACGACAGTTTAAGCAGAGCCTTCAGGACGTCTAGAAACAAGAACAGTTGTAGATCAATTAAATTATTATTATTGTTATTATCATCTTTCATACTATTCTAAATATGTCCCATAAAACAACCAATTTTCTAAATTCTTATGTGAACTCTACCGTTCACCCCGCTCCCAAAGCCGCAAGCCACATGTTGCTTTTCCCTAAGACATGTCTAGGAGGACGAAAAGACATCTAAACACATCGAAAGACAAGTTCACCTTCGTGCAGGTCCTGACGAAGCGCCTGCAGGCAATGAACACCCTTGGAACAGCGTTCAATTTGAACAAGTCTGAAGGCAGCAGCCAGGGAAGACACGGCCTTGACAGTGGCTGTGGTAGGTGCGCCGCTCACCAGGCGCCCGACGTCGTCAGCATTCAGCATTGAACAAGGGGAATCGGAGACCTGAGAAGACACAACGCAGGAGATTAATGCGAGTATATTGTGACTGTTAATGTCATCGTCTTTTTGTGCAATTCCATGCACTGTTACATCCAAAATGTAAATATTAATGTGTAAACAATATCATATATGCGAAACAGGCACACGTGCTAGCGATGCAGCAGTAACAGAAAATAGCATCAACTCCGCGAGCCTCAGCCCGGCGGGCCAGCCAGCTGACCTCGGGGTCGCAGTGCGAGGAGGCGCGCAGTGAGCGGCGGGCGAGCGGCGCCACCACGGAGGTGTTGTCGGCCACGGCGGAGGCGAAGTACTGCGTGAATCCCGGGATGACGGGCGAGTGCGCTTCCACCAGCAGCGACCCCGGCAGTTTCTTTCGTAGCTGCGAAGAGAAGAGCATTTAGATAACGCCCGTAGATAACGAAAACAAAATAACGAAGGCAATAGAAAATACACGAAAGCCTATCCAAAGAAAAATCCTCAGCAGTGACCTGTTCTTCATGCAGGCCCC
>NW_020869496.1:163049-165549 GCF_003789085.1 Penaeus vannamei
AGAGAGAGATGCATACCCCCCCCTGCTCCTGCTCCCAGCGTCCCTCTCGAGTCTCAGTCGCCGAGGAACGGCAGCCTTTAGACACACGCGAGAACGTATGTACTTGCGCATGTAGAAAGCAAAAAAGCTGGCAGGTTGACTATGAACACAATTCGCACAGCTTAACACAGTTCCAAAAACGATTACAAAGTCCACAATCTAGACAACAGTTTAACTGAGAAGGACGCGTGACAACCACAGTTTGACGGGTTTTTTTTTCTACTGCAGCCTAAGCATGGCTATCCCAAGCAGCAGCGAGCAGGCCCACGCGCGCGCGAGAGCGAATGCCCAGACACGTCTCCTCGCGAACGCGGCGCCGCAGGGAAGCGACCCAAGGAAGCTCACCCACGACGCAGCTGTGCTACTCCAATATAACGGACGAGTAAGAGTTCAAGTTATGGCAGAAATTAAATAGTCCAAAATAACCGCTTCATACAAAGATACATCAAATAATTAACCTGATTACAGAAAATGTGTCAAATGAAATCAAAAGAATTGTATAATCAGTGATTATTTGAGAGAGCATAATTACCATAAATATGAAAGAGCACCAAATAAATACCTAAAACCATAATCAAATCAATTAGATTAAATAGATTATTATACGTTCGACGGTCAAAATACACGAACTCCACTACAGCAAACATTTGCACCGCGAGTTCTTCCTCCGGGGCCGACGGGCGCGCCGCCTCGAGGACGACAGACCGCTTCACACCAGCTACGAAGGAGCACCCCTGACCCCTCCGCCTCCGGGCTTCCTGCCGCGTGCCTCTGCCGGCGGCGCTTTCTCCTCCGTGCGGGGAACATGACTGCTTTCTCTCCACTGGCTGCAGGCTTCATCAACTACGGGCAAAGACCATTTTATTTTTGCACTGTTGATGGCGCTGTGAGAAAGCTGGCATGATGACGAAGCTCTGCCTGAATAGGCATTATCTCCGGGCAATAAACGCGATGCCGTTCGGGGAATGCAGAATATTTTTTCTTTTCTGATACAGCAAACGCAAATCGTAAGACGGTCCTTTTCCTGAAACTGGCGTCCCGCCTGATAACGCCCTGGCCAGACGTCGAAGCCCAAAACAAGAGCTAAAAGACAAAGTGCGAGCGAGAAAGCCCTGAGACGCGACTCCTGCGCCTCCCGCCGGCCGAAGGAGAGCGGCGAACGCAGTCGCTCCCACGAGACAAGACGAAGCGTGACACTTGAGGAGCGAAATTCAGGGACGCCCTGGCAAGCTAATGGCCCGGAGGAGAAGCGGGGGGGGGGGGGGTGTCACAGGAAGCCCATCATCTGGGAAGGACTTCTCGGCTATCGAAGAATATCCACTTAAGCATATCAGTGAGGGAGAGGGGGGGGAGGAAAGTGTGAAAGAGAAAGAAGGAGGTAGGGAGAGGAGAGAAGAGGAAGAGAGAGAGAGAAGGGGGAGGAGAGAGAGAGAGAGAGAAGAGAGAGAGAGAGAGAAGAGAGAAGAGAGAGAGAGAGAGAGAGAGAGAGAGAGAGAGAGAGAGAGAGAGAGAGAGAGAGAAAAGAGAGGAGGGAGAGAGAGGCAGGAACAATAGCCCCCCCCCCCTCCTTCCCCCGTATGATCTGTCGCGTGGCCCAAGAAATCCTTTCGCCCACCTTCACCGGAGCCTCTCGGCCGTGCCCTCTGCAGCACCCGCGAGGGAACGGGGGAACGAGAAGCGTTACTAGAAAGTGTTTGGGAAATGTAAGCATAATTTAATCATCCGCGTTCCAATAATTTATTGTTTACGTTTATCTCAATGCATATCATTATTTTCTTCGTATGATGAATAAGATTATTTAAGTATATGATCTAGAAATTACCGAGACATACCATCTAAACCAAGTTGCAAAATTTAACACAGTTCAGGTCCAGGGTCTCCTGAACACGAGAGGGAACGGCGCGTGTGCGCAAGCCCAGCGCGCTAATTTTTGTTTGGGCCAAATTGCCGCGGAAATCCGAAGACGACACGGTCCGTCAGCGCGCCGGAAGAACAGCTCGGGAGGCTTGTGGAAGGCTGCCTGTCCTTCCTTTGTCCGACGTTTTTTGCTGCGACCTCGACGGGCTCTCGACTCCTAGTCTGCTGCGCACGGGAGGACATTCCGGGAGAAAGACAGCCACCTGCATCGGCGCTGAGACAAGACGGCGGTCGACGCGGAGAGTCGTTGGCAACGCTGTGTCTACGCACCGTGGCTGTAAATCACGGAGAAATTGTGTGGACATCCTTTTGTCCTTGCGGACGCATCGCAGCGCCGCCGCCGTCTACGCCTCATCGGCAGAGACCTGCGGGCGACATCTCTAGTCAGGCTCTGAAAACAATGTCTCCGATCCACCCATTTGAAACACTTCACGCAATCAGCTGCTACGGAAGAGGAGAGCGGTTCCCCGCGCGCGGGACCAGCGACGGCAACGCTTCCTTTTCCATTCCCAGCGCAGAAAAAGGGAGAAAAAAATTCCCTGCT
>NW_020869496.1:193049-198049 GCF_003789085.1 Penaeus vannamei
ATAACAACAATAATAGTAATAGTAAATAATAATAGTAATAATAATAATAATAATAATAATAATAATAATAATAATAATAGTAATAGTAGTAATAATAATAATAATAATAACAACAGCAACAATAACACTAATAGCAATAACATTATCAACAAGAACAACAATTAGCATATAAAAAATAAAACAATAGTAATAAAAATTATAAAAGCAAAAGTAATGAAAAAAATTATAAAAACAATAGTCATAAACCAATTCATAAAACCAAGTTATAAGAATACGAATAATAACAATAACATGGGCAACAATAATAAACATAACGAAAATACTGAAAATAATAACAAAATAGTAATAATAACAATAAAAATAACAACGCCCGCGATGATGACCGATATAATGGCAGCAACAAAATCAACAGGAATGACAACAATTTTAACAATACTGATTATAATAAATTATAATTTTAGTCAGTAACAATCGTCTGCAATTGCAATACGAATAATAACAGTAAATAGTACTGAGATAACAATCACAATAGCAATATACGTACAGAAGAACAAATTTAAATGAACGCAAAATTCTCGACATATTGTTATTTATCTCTATTCCTTTTTTATCCGGACATCCTATTTTAACCTGATTTGGTGCGCACGATTGACCGCGATAATTAAAAAGCCACCGAAAATGCCCTTAAAGTCAACCATGAAAAGAGATAAACTCATAAAAATATATGCGCTTGGTTTCCGAAAAAAATGGAACTGCAGTCAAGGTTGCTCACTTTCGAGGTCCGTTTGCAAGGAACATTCCGATGGAGATTGCAAGTATAGGAGCGATGGCTGCACTCATGTCAGTGCCTGTTCATGAGGACTCATCTGGGAAAGTATTTAATATCGTGATAATATCCAGAAATTGGCGTTCCTATTCGAACGTGGTTTATAAATGGCACACTTATAAATTGATCGGATAGTTTGGTTACAGTTACTCCATAGTCTATAGTATACTTCATTCATATTTCATGTGATCTTTGATCAGCATGTTATGATGATCTTAAATAAACACAACAGATATTTTGTACACACACAACGACACTTTATGGCATGTGCACAGCTGCACAAACACACATTGTAAGCACGCACTCATAAAGCAAGTAATGTACATAAACATAGACACAATTAATGCACACATATAAAAATATATTAAAGCCCAAGTTTCTCCAAGTCTGCATGACAAGGTCACACAATATCGCATAAACTAAATCTATCAGCCATCATTGAGACTAGAGGAGGTTCTAAAGACCTAAGGAATATAGCAAATGCTGGTCTTCACAGAAAAATGATGGAGAACGGGTGCGTGTAGCAATTAAACTACAAGAGCCTCGATATAAATAAACATCCTTGAACAATAAATTACTGCAATTACTGCAACAGCATTTTTGTACCTTCTGTTAAAAATACGCGATGTATCCAATACGTCAAAATATAAGGACACAAAATTTAAACTCTATTGCATCTAATACTATAATCTATACTCACCAAATTCATGATTGCACGGTGCCTGTCTAAACCGTTATTGTCAAATCACAACATATGTTCTTGCTCACAAACTAGACTAATTTAGATGTCCGAAATCATACAAGACGATTTAGCACAGAGTTACTGACAGTGGGGAAGCAAAGACACCTTTCCTTCGGCGTTCCTTCGCACACTGAGTTGCGATTCATTCAGCTTTCTGGCGTTGCCGTGGTAACGTGATGTCGTACGTCTGGCAGCGCTATTGGGTTGCCTGACATTTTTTGAATTTTAGAGTTGAAATGTATATACTATGTATATGTGGAAGAGATATATTTGTTATTTTGTCTTTCTATTTACGGTCTAGTCGATGATATTTTTATGTGAAAGATAGTCGAACCATGAAATGAATTACTTCAAAAAAGGTATGCTAATTCGTGTTATGTCGGACACATATTCAATTCTAAGTAGCCTCTAATATCGGGTATGAATAATCTTGAATAAATCCTGTGAATTTTTCAATGGAAAATACGACTATCAGTTCAAGATGCGTTTTGATAATATATAGACAAGGCATGGCCATAATACAAAATTAAAATTCCCGCCCCCAAACTCTCGCGAAAGGCGAGAGTTGGCGAGATTTCGAGCAGCAGCGGTGAGTACGAAAGTTTCAAACTTTTCTTCTCATATTTTGGCATAAAGCCGTGGTACTCTGTTACTAAACTAACGCATGCTTATCCTCAAAGGAAACCAGAATACCAAGAGATTTAAATCGAACTAAAAACAATGCAGGAAAGATGTAAAGTGGTTTCTTGAGGCGTTATATTGGAGTCGTGAAGTTTGTTTTGGTTGACAAGGATTGCGCGCCAACAAGGCTCGGGCGAAATTTTAACTTTACAGAACTACCATGAGCTTAGTTTTCATTTAAGGCGAACATTTGAAAGTGATTCGCTCAACGCATCTTGTGTTTTTATGCAGCGGACACCAGATGAGAGGTCTGGAAGACGTCTTTTTAAAACCCGATTTGTTACGTTATTCAGACTCAAATTATGAACTGGAACGACTTCAATTGCAGAAGACAAAATATGGAATTATCATTTGGAATGTGGATTTCAGTTTCTGCCTTTGTTATTTCCATTAATTTCATAACGTCAGAGAATATAAATTTGCTTTTAATGTATTATTTCTCTTTTTAGGTAGTATAATGTTAAGCCAGTATTTCAAAGTAACGTCACACTTTTTCATTGTTTAGAGTAAATATTCTTTAAGAAGAAGAAGAAGAGGAAATAGGTGACAAAAGATCATCTAGCTGCCTTATCTCATTCAGCAATGATTGTCTTCATCCCCCTCACAGCCCATAGCCGGGAGTGAGCACGACCCAGCAGGCAAAGATGTCAGCCAGCAAAAGGCGCTCCTCTGTGGGGTTTGCCCTCTCTCCCACGAAGCGTCGAAGCAACCAGGCCAGCTCTGACACGCCTCACTCACGGCGACATTCCATCATGGATTCTATTGGTTCGGACAATGTTTTTATGGATGTGCCTGCGGTAAGATTGGTTTTCATTTATTGTGCGTATCTGTATCAGTAATTGTAATATTAAAAACTACATTAATGTGCACACTATCAGAAAGCGCTTAACCTTTAGAGATGAATTTGGTTGGAACACCTCAAATATAATGATAGCAGTAATTTTTTAAATTTCACATAGCCATCCTACCTTGCAAATATTGTTCCTTATTTCAATTATCCACACTAAAATATGCATGAATTTCTTGTTATTTTCCAATAAGATGATATAAGGAAAAGTACTGTCACTTTTCCAATAAGACCCTCGGAGATTAAGTCCCTGTTTCTCCAGACACTCCTGGAAAATCCTCAGACATTGCCATATAAACCTAAAACCTCCCTAACCTCAGGGCTTTGGCTCAGATCCCCATCCAGTTGCCATATTTCCCTATCAGGAGTCTGCCCCAAAACCCCCATCAAGTTGCCATGGACTTTACTCTCCATGGGGGTTATGTCGCAACTTGTATCCATTTTTTATCTTATTTTTTGCCTACACAGATTATTTCTTTTGTCAGTGAGTATAATTTTCCCCTTCATGTTAAAAAAATTCTTATTATCAACATGTTATAATGGTGAACACAGGCTGATATAGTTATCATAATCAACAAAAATAATGTAGTGCATTTGCTTTATGATATTTCATATATATGACATTATAGATTTATTATTATTAATCTTATTTATTTTCTCAATCCAGAATAACGATGAGCAGGAGAAGAAAGAGCGGCAGTTGAGCCGACTGCAACAGCAGATGCAGTCAAGGAACTTCTCGTCCCCCTCTGCAACCCCAGGAGATAGAAGAAAGTCTTTAAGCTCTGTAGCTGGCCTTACCAACCAACAGTTGTCAGAGCATTACTCAAAATGCATTCAGCTGTCTGCAGAGAATGTAAGAACTACTTCTCTTTTTATTGTGAGATTTAGATGTCTATAATCAATTGAGTAGAATTAATTATTTCCATTGCAAATTCTTGTTGACGTGTATTTATTTTATATTCTGCTGTGCAGAGGTAATTGAGGATTGAAAATGATTTAATCCATTGCAGAAAATCAGCATGAAAAATGCATTCAATTTGCAACTCATAGACTACATGTCAGAAATGCTTCGAAGAAAAGACTCTGATATGAATAATTTCCAGGTAAGGTAATAATGTAGTGTTCACAGGTAATGGCAATAATATATGTATATTTGGTAAAAGACTAATTTTTAGAGGTAACAACAAACAGCCATCATGTGTTTGGTTCCCCATTCGTTGGAGAATCACCAGGGTGATCTGCAACCTAACTCTTGCCATAATATACATAATGGATGCATGATGTCTTTCACTGGAGTGGCAAGGGCAGAGGCCATGGTGAGCACTTGAGTCACAGTGAGAATTTCCTGAGGGATTGACCTCTTACCATCTCCTTCCAACAGGTTTTCTGTTGTAAATTTTATTATTTCATTTCTTTTGCTCTCTGCTCTCTCTCTCTCTCTCTCTCTCGTCTCTCTCTCTCTCTCTCTCTCTCTCTCTCTCTCTCTCTCTCTCTCTCTCTCTCTCTCTCTCTCTCTCTCTCTCTCTCTCTCTCTCTCTCTCTCTCTCTCTCTCTCTCTCTCTTCTCTCTCTCTCTCTCTCTCTCTCTCTCTCTCTCTCTCTCTCTCTCTCTCTCTCTCTCTCTCTCTCTCTCTCTCTCTCTCTCTCTCTCTCTCTCTCTCTCTCTCTCTCTCTCTCTCTCTCTCTCTCTCTCTCTCTCTCTCTCTCCCCCCTCTCTCTCTCTCTCTCTCTCTCTCTCTCTCTCTCTCTCTCTCTCTCTCTCTCTCTCTCTCTCTCTCTCTCTCTCTCTCTCTCTCTCTCTCTCTCTCTCTCTCTCTCTCTCTCTCTCTCTCTCTCTCTTCTCTCTCTCTCTCTCTCTCTTCTCTTCTCTTTCTCTTTCTCTTTTCTCTTTCTCTTTCTCTT
>NW_020869496.1:210549-213049 GCF_003789085.1 Penaeus vannamei
GTTCCTAATGTACATCATATTTTCTAACTTTTTCTCAGATCTTAGCCAAAGGTTAATTTGTCCAACATTTGCACCTTTTGAGTTTACATCATGGAAAAAAGTTTGATGAAGATTCTTTCTGTGATGTTTCAAGACTAAAGGATAAAGAGGAAGAAGAAGACCAAGATGCCCATCGTTTTGATGTGAATGCTGTGCCAGAACCTCTTGATGATGACCCATATTTTGATGCAGATGATGAAGGTAGGTCTATGTGCATGGGTTTTTAAGGCAGGCCTTTTTTCTAATTATTTTTCTCCTTTTCTTTTTCTTTTCTCTTTTTCTCCTCCTCCTATTTATCCTTCGAAGTTCACAGTTACAAAATGTAATGCTTCATAAATTCATTCCTCATATAACCAGTTTTCATGTCAGTATCAAAACAAAATCACATGAAAAAGTGAAGAAACAGATATAAAGATGAGACTTACATTACTCTCTCCCAAGGAATAGATCACATAAATGGAGCTGATGATGACGACAATGGCACTGTTATGACCATTGGGCAGGAGGGCTGTCAGCGTGCTCCACCTCCCCTTATGGAAGCTGTTCATTTGAAGGAGCATCTGGCAACCAATCCATCTGAGTACTCTTACTTTGATAGCCGTGTCATGTCTGCTTGGGCAGGACCTGGCCACTGGAGAATAAAAGCACTATCCAAAGGTTTGCTCTTTGTTCTAAGGAAATAGATTAGGCTAATTTCCTGTTAAAGACAATGATATTGCATGAAATCATGTGTTTTACATACTGATTGTGTATATATATATATATAATAAATATATATATATATATATATATATATATATATATATATATATATATATATATATATATATAATATATATATATATATATATATATATATATATATATTATATATATATATACATATATATATATATATATATATATATATATATATATATATTATATATATATATATATATATATATACATACATATATATATATAATACATACATATATACATATATATATAATATATATATATATATATATATATATATATATATATATATATATATATATATATATTATATATATATATATATATATATTATATATATATATATATATTTTTTTTTTTTTTTTTTTTTTTTTCTTTTGCTTTGCTTTGCTTTGCTTAGCTTAGCTTTTGCCATAATTGCTCTTGACAAATATAAATAATAATCATGTAGTTATTTATTTTTCTTGATTCAGTAGCTAGGGGACCCTTAGCTGTCAGTACACAAGTGCATAGAATATGAGTCAAAAGTATTCATGTATTGACTTTTTTCCAGTTTTTCATTATTTCATTTATTATCTCTATACATAGTGAGAAGTATGAAATCTCAGTCAGAAGACGGTAAGAAGAAGAAGAAGGAATTTGTCAGCCTTGTCTATGAAGAGCAGGAGGACCCCGAAATTACAAAGCTCTTTGCTGTGACCCGCAAAGCCACAAAGTTAACTCAGACAACATTCAAGCTGTGGAGCAGAGATAAGACCACACTACCAGTGGACCTCCACTATGATGGAAGGAATTTCACTAAGTAAATTGGTTGTTTCATCTAAAGTAAAATCTTCATGATACCTTGAGATTTATCTGGTAAACGTATTTGCTAAACACTGTCACAAGTATTAGAATGCTCAAAGTTTGTTTCATTTTATGAAGAAGCTCACCTATCTTCAAAAAACTGACCTCCTTAAATCAACAGGCTTTTTGGACGTCCTGCAATCATCATAAGGAGACAGCAGAAAGCAGCAGAGGTTGACGACAGTGTGCAGGAATATGACTATGATAACCAGAATGATAGAGACAACTACTGTGCAGATATGGTACATAGGAATATCCCATTTAGTGTTTTATTCATAATGCATAATGAGTGATCAAAAGATGGACAATGTATGTCTTGCTGTTTCTTAATTTAAAAATACTTATTGTTACATTAATTTTTAACAGGATGATGGTGCTAGTGGTTATGGGGATCACACAGTAGGTTATGATTTAACAGAAATCTTCAGCCAGACTGTGATGGGCTCACAGCCAGCTGCAGGAGAGGATCCAGACAACAAAGGAATGCATTTCCTTGATAACCTAGTAGCTGCACCCAACAGGGTTGGTTTTTTATTATTTATCCACCACCACCACCCAGTGGGGGGTGGGGGGGATCACAGTAACCCATAGCTCAACTCACAAGTATCAATTTTTATTTATATGATTTAAGCTGTTCATTTAAACAGGAAAAGCCATATGAATGGTTGTAGTGTCAGACTCATATTTGTTCTTCTGCTGTGTGGATTAGATAAGAAAATTAACTAGATGCTTTGTTTCATGCTTTGAATGAGAAAGTAAAAAATGGCTAGGAATTTTGCTCTGTGACATTTGGGCACATGAATAAGAAATGTATATTTTCGTTTCTCTATATATACATTTTCTTCTTTTCTTTTTTTCTTAATTATTTTTTTCT
>NW_020869497.1:3952-6452 GCF_003789085.1 Penaeus vannamei
TTATATATAATATATATATTTATATATAGATATATATATTACACACAATTTTGTTTCTTTCTTTTTTTTTTCTTTCTTTTGTTTTTTTCTTTTTGTTTTTTGTTTTTCTTTTTTTTTCTTTTTTCATTTTCTTTTTTTTCTTTTCCTTATTTCATTTTTTCTTTTTCCTTATTTCTTTTAGTCTTTTTTCCTTTTCCTTTTTCCTTGAATGCTGTTCATATTGATGTTGTTATTATTATTGTTGAGATTACTGCTATTAGTTTTCTTGACACTACTAATAGTTAAAGATATAAAGTGAAATATTTCCAAAAATCAAAGAAAAGTGTAAAGTTGTGAGATAGGTTAGAGTAGTGATTGATTTACTGGTGACTAAACACTTGAAGAGCCATCTATTTGTAAATGCAATTGATGAATTAAACTCCCTGTTGGCTTAGCATGTGCATGCTCACCATCCCTGGCAGCATCGGGTTAATAGCACTAACTTGGTTGCTGAGCAGTTGTGGAACCATCCATGATGAAACAAAATTCACATAGTCCCAGCTTTGGAATGAACATAATTAAAGTGATGACAATAAAAAATTCAAGGTATTGGGGTAAACAGGAAAGGTCTATATAATATAGCCTGAGAAAGTGCAAGCATATGTGCAGTAGCAGGATAAAATTTCTTAATGGCCAGGTTTAACTTAACCCACTTGCGCCAGATGTCTCACATGTGAGACACCTCGAGAAAAAAAAAAATCCCGGGTGTCGGCTTGAAAATGTAGTGGCACTAGTGGGTTAAATTAATGGATAGTATGAAAGTATAGTTATATTATTTATTAATTCCATAGTGTAGTTTTGTTGATGTACATAGCTCTGCACTTCTGAATATTTACAGGTTCACTTCTACATAACTCCTTCTCTTGACCCAGTACATGATTTATTTACGAACATTCCATATTCTTCATCTTATCCTTTCTTTTTTCCAGGTCTGAAAATCATGCTCAACCAAATGTGCAACAAGACAAGATGGATCCAAATTACAAGATTGATTTCACAAGCCTATACAAGGATCTTCCATCCAAGTTGTCTTCAAAGATGACAGAGAATTTATCTGTTCCTCTGGCTTTTATTGCACTCCTTCACTTAGCCAATGAACATAGCTTGAAACTGGACAGCGATGGAAGCATGAGAGATTTTACCATATTGCAAGGATAACACATCTATTGCTGTTGCCTTGTAGTCCAGTGTAAAAAGAACACAACATGTATTGCTAATGTGTCGATTTTAGAGTGATATCAAATTATGTTTTTAAAGTGTGTGAAGACTGGTAGGATTTTGTTAGATGGAGCAACTAAATTCATTGCTTTTGTATTTCCTTTTGTCTGGTAACAATAGGATGAATAAACATATTTTCTGTTTTTTTTTTTTTTTTTTTTTTCTTTCTTTCTTTCTTTGTGTTTTCAGTCTTAAGAATTAATGACAAATGTTGATACACAGAGTCTTATATACTTTTCTAAAATACATAATTAATTTTAAATGAAAAATGATCATGTTTTATTATACAAAGTAAATTATGATTAGAAATATCTTTCTTTAAGCTTTTTGGATATATTCATTATTTGTTATTTGTCATTATTTTTACATATTATAGTAACTTAGATTGCCACATGGATGAAAGTATTTTAATTGTATTGTGGACAGAAAGTCTGTAAGGCATACACGCACACGCACACACACACACACACACACACACTTGCTTGAGAGTATCAGTGATGTTGATATCTATATCTTTGGTGTTTTCATTTTCTTTTGTCTTTGACCACTGTCACATTTGGGTAATTGAGTATGTATTGATTTTAGTTAGCAGAGTCTTTCTTTTAGTAGCAGGTCATGGAAATTGAATCATTTGTTCTATTTATTTTCAGGACATGTATAGCTGTATGATTTTATGTAATATATTCATTCTTTTATATAGTTTCTTTATATTATAATTGCCAGTAATTTTTTACTGTGCTGCAATGTTAGAGTATAAATTTTTGTAGATAGCAAACTTATGATTTCATAAAGGAATTGTAAAAGAACAATTATAGTTTATTTTCCTGATGCCTTGTCTTTAGTTCATCAATTGAAAAAAAATGTTAAATAAGAACTCCCCCTCCCAGTCCTATGCCCATTGTGGTCGGGGAGAGGGGGGGCGCCTTAAGAAATGGAGACTGAGGCCCAATGTATGTCTTGGGCCTCAGCCCTCAACTCTAACTAATTTTGCACATTCTTCTCTTCTTCCCATTTCCTTTTTCTTCTCTTCTCCAACCCCATTTACTATCCACATCCTAAGGTGTGAGAGCCATGTTGAAAGGATGATAGGTTGGCTTTTTGCCATACTTGACAAACCTATGGGGACCATGGGCACGGTATTCCCGTTAAATTGTTTAACCCTTACCCCTCAAGGGGACCCTGAGGGGTGGAGCATTTCTCTCCCCAACATACGCAAGGGTTACCATGCCCAGTAATGAAAATT
>NW_020869497.1:13952-23952 GCF_003789085.1 Penaeus vannamei
AGGAGCCTGAGGGCGACGCTGCCGCAGGGACCCCAGGGCCGTCGGCGCTGCGCTTGCCAGAGAGTGGAATAGGACTTGAGCCACAGGAGAGGCTGCGCTCTCTCCGGCGGCCCTCGTGTGGCCCCCCGAGGTCCCCCGTGGACCCCCGAGGCCCTCGAGGATGTCAACAAACGCCCTATGGCACGGGGCCCGAGGGACGAGGAGCCCGTGTGGCCTGCGGCACTCACTGATTCTGCCATCTGAGTTGCCTTTCTGGGCGCAAGGGGAGGCCAGACGGGGCTCTAGGCCCTAACCCTGGTGAACGCGGTCTTCCCCTGGCGTGTGCTGCAAGATAGAGCTGAAAACCGAGATCACTGAACGGGGCATTTCTTGCAGTGGCGTCTGCAACTATGTCCTTGGTTAATCTTTGCTTTATGGACACGAAACATTGGCAAAATTGAAGATATTCTTGTAGAGGACTTAATTTTGTAGGCGGTACAATAAATCCACTTGCTTCGTCTTTGTCTCGCCATGCAAACCAAGGGGAAGTTGCCGAGAGGGTGTTGGGTGTTTGGGGGGTCAGAGCCCCCTATCACTCCCCCCCCCCCCACCTGCAGCATGCCTTGTTGCAGCTACTTGGATTGCTGAATGAATTTTGTGACTTGGGAGTTGAGGACTTGTTTTCAGCGAGTGTGTCCGTACTGTAATGAATTACCCAGTCCTCTTATAGAATATCCTTTAACTTTGCCTGGTGCGTCCTCACCCAGAGTATTAATGAATACGGCAGTCAGCGGAGCGGTCAAAGCTCTTAGGCTATGGAGATTTAGGTCGTACTCCAATCTAGTGGTTTGCGTTGAGGACGGGCCCCTCCGGCGCAGATTGGGACGTGCTCTGACGGGTGCAGGTCTCCTCTGAACTTGAATTGATAAACAAGTACAATATAAATGGTTGAAACTATTAGTTTTCATAGTAACAAAATTCTGAGTAAGCAGCCATAAGAAGCATTTGGTTTAGTTTGGTTCCCACAGCCATATGGTTTAAGATGAACTTTAGTGTTCTTGGTTTCACACAGCTCTCTAACCTTCCAAGTATTTTTTGTTTCGAAAGTGACCCCACCATCTTATAGAGCATAAGGAATAGTCATAAACAACCAATATAGCTACATTGGCCTCATATTTACCATGAAATGACAAAAATAACTGCTGTATATCTTTACTTGGTAGAGATTAGACTGACGCGCGTAGATAGAGGAAAATGGACACCGCCATCTTATAGAGCAGGAAAAAAAGGGGGGATAGCGTAGAGTAAGAACTAGTCCGTGTATCATTACAGGCTAATTACGTGTCTGCTAGTACGCATGTATGCCTTTAAAGTCTTTTAGTAATGTTATACTTCATTTGCATATTTTTATATCAATACCCTCATAGAATCATGCGTATAGTTTCACTTTCTTGTGCCAGCCACAGGTAGGCAGCTCACCATACTGCTCATTTTGAGATTGAAAGCTGGTGAGAAAATTGTATTTCCAGTGTTGTTGATTCTGGGTTCTATTTAAGACTTTTACAGTGGCTTCGAAAAATTATTACTCAAGTAACAATCCCAGTTTTATATCTGAGCCCTTCAGGAGCTCCAAATGACGAAAAAGATTAATCCCAACAGTACAAAGAATCGAAAGTTTCAAGTTTCCAGATATAAAGGTATTTGGTTTATTATTTCACAGTGTGAATGCAGCTCTGTCTTGCAGTACATACCGTGGTGGAGAAAATGTGTCCTGGGGGGTGTTGGGGGACTTGCTCCCCATCAACCCTCCCCTCGAGCAGTGCCTGAAGGGCACACCTAGTCACGGCAACTTGTATTGATATATTAGGTTGGTTTATTGGTCAATACGTTTTTGGGGGTTGGAACGTGTGAATTCCCGTAGAATTTTGCCGAAAGGTGGGTTGGGTTCCCGTAGAGTTTTTGAATTCTGACGCATCAGCCCGTAAAATTTCAAAGATGGCGGTTACATCCGTAGAGTTTCATTGACCGATTTTAAGCGTTTTTTGTGCTAGTTTTACGCATTTTTGTTAACCACCACTTTGCCCCTGACCCCCTCCCTATTGGCAGTGAAGCAAGATTGATAGCTATGATAGTTAAAAAAAAAAAATTACTATTTGTCATGTTTGCCTCAGCTAAACTGTGAACTCACTCATGGATCACACCACCCCTTCTCTCATGGGTCAGATGAGGCCAAGATTATGCAGTTTTATGGGATGTCGTGGTTTTAGGGGCACTGTTTACTATTAAGGTCAAAATATTGTAAAAAAGAACACCTTTATTGCTATGAATTCCTCACACCATCCCCACTCATCAGGTTTATCATCAATGCCATGTCTTGACGAAATTAAGAGTTTAAAGGTGCAAATTTATTTATTGCTACAGAGACGAGTATATAATTTAATCCTAAGAAATTTGATTAGTTTCCTTTATGGAAGTGTCATGGTTAGCATTTTACATTTATGCCTTTTGAAATAAAAGTAATATGTTAACCTAATGCCAACAGGTAAAAATGTTTGGCAAGTAGACTTAATAACAGGATAGTTAGCTTGCATTGGCAGTTTCCCCGGTTTGCGTCCGGCTCATTCAGTAGATTGCGAGCAACATTTGGCACCTGAAAGCTTTTGTTATAATTTATAAGAATATAATTTTGAAGGTTTACCTTTAATACAGTTGCCATTGCCTTAAATCTTTACCATATAAATGAAGTTGCTACTATCGGAAAAAACATACTCCGTCCGATGAGCCAATGGTGTGGGAATGGGCATGAAAATGTCGCCATCCGTTTTTCAGTCCCCAACAGCCATGGCATGTACGTACATGCCACCCATCAGCTAGTGGTTAATGTGGAGATTCAGATAAACCATATTTTTCCTAGTAGTTTTAAGTCATGATAATAGCAAATAGTTCTAGTAATAGCACTGAAATTCTGGCCAGATTTTTTCCATTTTAGACTTCCAGGTATTTTACTAGGCTAAAATCAGATTAATGTAATGAATTTCACACTATTCACCTCCTGTACTAAATGTGTCCTGTCATAGGATGACTTGAGCTGCTCTTCAGAACAGTTGAAGTTGACCATTGATGGCCTGGACTGTGCAAGGGAGGGAGAGGAATGATCGTCCTTAATAAGCTCTCTCAGGACCTCTTTCTTAATGTCCAGTTGGGATTGAGCTAAAAAGGGAAGATACATGTGTAGTCTTGACTCTTTCCTATCAAATGACATTTATTCTTTCAAAGATGCACCAGGTTCACATGCTGATGCATTGTATCTTGTGCAAGTCATCTTTGTGTGATGTGCACTTAAGTTTTCCTCAAGGCAAGTTTTTCTTCTATCCTTTCACTGAAAGATCATGAATGTCACATCAAAAGGGACAGCAGGGGGTATATATTCTTTAAATTTTCACTTTAGCACCTTGATTGCATGGCCAAGTATGAAGCGATAGTAATGTTGACATCGACTACAAATTGTTTAAAGTAGAACTTAAGAATTCAAAGTATAGCATAGTAAAGTCACCAATGAAAATATATACTATGATCAAATTTTATTAAATGTTTTCATTGCAGATGCCTCGTCGCAAGACTGAGAAGCGCCAGTCGGCCATCGACAAGGTGGTAACCAGGGAATACACCATCAACCTCCATGCCCGCCTTCATGGAGTCAGTTTCAAGAGGAAAGCAACCCGTGCCATCAAGGAGATCCGCAAGTTCGCCAAGCAGCAGATGAACACGGATGATGTACGCATTGACTTGAGGCTTAACAAGTTTATTTGGAGCCGTGGCATCAGGTAAGGATTTGATATTTTGTACCATTGAAGTGCGCATATTGGAATTTGTGTAAAAATTATTGCATGTAAAGTTTCATATTGGTTCATTATATGTAAATATAAACTGCATTGGAGAATCTCTAGAAAGTGATTAGCCCACCTCACTAAAGTGCTATTTTTCACCTCCTGCACTAAATGTGTCCTGTCATAGGATGACTTGAGTTGCTCTCCAGAGCAGTTCAAGTTAGCCATTGATGACCTGGACTGTGCAAGGGAGGGAGAGCAATGATCGTCCTTAATAAGCTCTCTCAGGACCTCTTTCTTAATGTCCAGTTGGGATTGAGCTAAAAAGGGAAGATACATGGTGGTTATTAACTCGTAATATAATGTTATTTGATAAGAGATAATATATCTAATCCCTCTTCTCCCAACACAGGAACCCTCCTTTCCGCGTACGTGTGAGACTTTCTCGCCGCCGCAATGAAGATGAGGAATCCAGCCGCCCATTCTACACCTTGGCAACTCTTGTGCCTGTCGCTTCCTTCAAGGGACTTGGAACCGAGAATGTAGATGAAGGCTCTGAGTAAACTTTGCTTAAATTGTGTGTTTTCATAACCACGGCCATCAGTGTCATATGATTTACCACAATATTAATCATGATTAAGAGATCATTTTGGTAAAGTTTGAAGTTTCTTTTTCACTCATAGTGGTGAAAAGTGTAATCTAAACATGCGTGGATTAACTTTTATTTAGAATATAGCTTATTGATAAAGTACCTGTGGGATATGGCTTATTAAATTGTAGTAATAATATTTTAACACGTTTGTCAAGCCATAATACTGGATCACACTATAAGGGTTATTGTATGTTACATCACAAAAAACATGAAATCTGTCAGGGACACATGATTTGATTTTCATACAGTATTGACCATACCAAGACAAAACCAGTTCCATCTGATGTAGCTAGAACTTAGACATGATTAAATAGGGCATTATAAAAACTAGAGGATGAACATTTTCAGTTACATTTCTTGCACAGAACTTAAGGGGACCGTCTGCTTTTTTTTTTCGATTTTTTCGATTTATCTTGCCGATTTTGATGAAACTCACACCCTTTTATTTGGGCCCCTTCCATTGCCTGTGGTCGATTTTTTTCGAAATCGCCCGAACAGTTTTTGAATTATTGTCAAAAAAACGAAAAATGCGAAATTCGCCATTTTGAAAATGCAGCACCTGGGTCAAAGGATTCAGACTTCAGAAACGGCAAGACATTCAATTTTATTTGATTTTTGCACAGAACTACCTTATATCTACAACTTGATCGAGAGCGTTTTTTCGATTTCGACTTCAATTTTTTTTTTGTGAATTTTTGAAGTTGGGTACTTCAAGAAAAAAAAAAAGGTAAAAATTTTCTTACATTGACCACTTTTACAAGAAGTACAGGCAAAACTGCGAAAACGCTCTCGATCACGTTGTAGATATTTTATTTTTCTACAAAATGAGCCATAATATGTTAATTTTGGACATATGGTGTGCCCGGAATCCTTTGACCCACCCCTAATGGTGGAGTTCCGAGATATCGGCATTTTGCGTTTCTCTATCTTTCCAAGGCTATCTTGATATCAACAAAACAAGGCATAAGATTAGTCTTCCTACACCATAATCCTCTATCATCTACCTGCATTCCGAAGTCTTGCGGACATTGCCAGCACGTAACGGTTTCTCAAATCTTACGTATAGTGCGGAGTGGTGGCAGTGATATGGGGGTCTATAGGCCTACATTGACCATTTTTAAAAATTTCTCAAAATCCAAAGAAAATCATACAGCCATTCTGATTTCATGTTTGAATAGAACTATCTTTCTACTATTATATGCAGAAGCCATTTTTGAGAAGTTGACCTTACTTTTTTCTTGGTGAATATTTTCCGAAGGTGACTATTTTAACACCCTAATAGGAGATTTTGGAAACATATGTCACTTTTACAAGAACCACGTGAAAATATTGCAAATCCTCATGGCAGTATGTAATAGAACTATTATTCAGCTACAAAATGAGCCATAATACTTTAAAATCGGACCGATTATACGTGTGCTATGCGTAAAAATATGAAGGACCTAAAAAATGCGATCTTATTCCTTTTTATTATGTTTACATTTTACATGACAAATCATGTACAGAATACTTGTATTTGATATAATTATCTATCATATACCTATTATTGATGCTCTAATGAGGTTTTACAACGTATAACATTTGTCGAAAGAATAACTTTTCTCCAGTCGGACGGGTACCAAACACATACTTTTCCCCACGCGACGGGGCCGTCCTGGACCGTGAAAATCGTCTTTTTAAATCTGCAGAATAACTCTACGGGGTCACGTAGCCAAATTTCACTCTCAGACCCCGTGGAAAGTCGAAAAACAATTACATGGCGATGTGAAACTATGTATATAAGGTATATGAGCACATATAGATAATTTTCGTGTACCCCATGACCTTTTGTTTATTTATATTGTTACTACCGTTTGTTTCTTTGTTTGTTTATTGATTGTTTATTTGTTGTTTTTTTGATTATTAGTTTGTGTTTTCTAATATTTCTAAAAGTTATGAACACATTTTAACGAGATTTTAACCAAAAGTGAGTTTTAACCTAACTTAGAGCTTATTGCAGTTTGGTGGTGATGCGGACTATGGTTTGGATCCAGGAATTTTTTTTTCTAACTCGAAAAGTTATGAATAGATTTGAATAAAATTTTAACCTGAGGTTTGTCTTAGCCTAATTAATATTCCATATAATTTTGGTGGTGATCCTGAATATTTGGCAAAACTACCCCCATGGGTGGGGGGGGGAGGTTTGCATTTTCGAAATTTTTTGCTCATAGATCAAAGTAACTATGTATGATGAAAACATAAAGATAAGAAAATACACCATATGAAAAACATATCATGTTTAGTTATTTCTATGGAAAATTTCTTCATTGCCGTTTTTTGGACGCTTGCCGGATTTTTGAAATTATTCCGAAAAAAAGAAGGTTGGTCTCATCTTATGTGAAATTTGATAAGCTTTCAGAAAATAACCTCATATTTTTATTATCTCTAATCATTGCGTCACAATTGCCGATTTTCAAAGGTACCATCAAAAAAATAATATTTCGGTCGACATCAAAATCGCTGCTACCACCTAAAAAATAACGGTCGAGCCTTGACATTTTCAGGGGAGAAGCGGGGGACTAGAAACTACTTGCAACTGCATTAAAGTCAATTTCGGCAAGAGGGGCGAAAATCGCCGAAAAATCAGCAGAAGGTCCCCTTAAGACATGATTAAATAGGGCATTATAAAAACTAGAGGATGAACATTTTCAGTTACATTTCTTGCACAGTATGTCATTACAAGATGGGACATCTGTCAACACCTCAGAACCACTTAAGACAAGTAGACTTAAGCTTCCAGATTTCTCCAGGGAACTTGATAACTTGAATTTGATACCCCCCCCCCCCCCCTAATACCTTGCTCATTTTTGTTGAGGGTAGTTAGGAGACAGAGGCACAATGTAGGGAATTGCCCCTGCCTTGGGCCTTAGCCCAATGCCTTACCGGTATTTTGCAAAATGGTGTGTAAACCCAGAATATTGTTTTAGACTTGGGCGGTGCATGGGACCACGCTGGAGAGTGCGTGCCGTGGTATGTGTTTATCTATATATGGAAAAATGTTTGTAAAAGTATATATACCTTGCAAATACATGCAAGCACACAAACAAATGTAAATGCGTTCAGAAAGAGTGGAGGGCCTCATTTTAGCACACGCCGAAAGGCGTTCAACTTCTTTAGAAGGAAATGCTCCATTGATGGTTTTCAGACCTCTGCCCCTCCTTTGACCACGGCTGCGACCACTGATACTAATATCCCCTCTACAATGCTTGCAAACAAATTCAACCATTCCAAAACACTCAACCTCTAGAAAGCACCCCTTCCTCTCTCCCAACATTCTCTTCATCTCCTGCTGCACAGTTCTCTTTAATGTCTACTCCCTCTTCCCTTATTACTAGTGTTCATCCTTGGCGTCCTCCCTTTGCAGAACTACTCAACTCCACACCACCCCATCTTCCTCTCGTCTTCGTCCTTCTACTACCTCTACCTCTGCAAACCAGCCAAGTGGGACTGATTCTTTGATTCCCCCTACAACCCCCTATTCTGAGAATAACCTTCTCTTTATCTACAATAAGGACTGGTCAGACTGAAAATAACTTATTTACCTGCCTTGCTGAATATGATGCAGTGGCAGTACAGTATTACTGTGTTGCCAAGATTAGCTTCCATAGACAGACCTCCCCCATGAGGTTTATACTGGTGGATTGTTTTGTCATGTCTGACCATATCGACCCCTTCCTTGTCAATGTCAGAAATGGCATTTCGGTCACCCAGCCAAACAGTTGCTCCACAGCCCTCTGCCCTCTTCGTGTGCCCAACCTGATCATGACCATTCAAATTGCCTTGCTCAGCCAAGTAAATGTGCCGATGTACTCCAATGAAATGTATTTTACAGGAGCTGCAATGCCTATAAGCTCGAATGAGGTAGCAGTCCTCAGATTTAAACTAGGCCTCACTCTGAGGCCAAACAAGAAGCATGACAACAGTTTCTCTCTTAACTTGTTCCAAAAGTCTTTTGCTCTGCACACCCACCACTCTTCACAAGATATTTTTGCATCTCCCCAGGTATCTCTCCGTTATACCCTAAACCATTCTACATCATCTCTCTCTATCCCCTAGTCAAATTCATTTTCCAGTTGAAATCCAGATATTCCAATCTCTACCACTTCCCTGATACCTACCCCTCCTCCTCACTTTATCATGCCAGGCAACTTAAATGTTCCATGCCACCTTCTACTACATCCTCTTCTGCTCCTCAGATATCTATCTCCTTTTTCCTCATAAGAGAAACTTTGTTCCTCCCCACCTCCCCCCCCTCCCCTCCACTTAAATGTTCCATGCCACCTTCTACTACATCCTCTTCTGCTCCTCAGATATCTATCTCCTTTTTCCTCATAAGAGAAACTTTGTTTCTCAGTCCTTTCCACCCACTCCCCTCCAGAAACCCTTGAAGACATCCAAAACTTCCTAAAGATATCCCAAAGGAACACTCCTCTCCCTCACCCACCTCCCAATCCCTGTTCCTACATTTCAAGTATTTGCAAATATCCATTCTCCTCCTCAAGTTCCCTCTCTACTGCTGCTAAGTTGAATACTCTCACTCTTATCACAACAATGTCCTTCTCCAAACCCCTCCTCTCCAGACATTCTTCCTGATACTTCACCACCTTCCCCAGTCCCCATTTCTCACACCCTGAATTATTTTCCTACTTCTCCAACAGCCACCTCTAATTTCCTTGAACAATATCTCTATTCCTTCCCCAGTCAGATACAATGTAATTCATTCAATTGCCTTATTTTTCATTTTTCTAATCCCTGCTCTACTATATTTACATCCTTCTTTTCCCTTTTCATTACCATACTTTCGTATAAGACCCTTTCGTCTTTGACATCTAACACCTTCCCCTCTTGCCGAATATTCTCCCTCCTTTTCCAACAGCTATGTATTTTTCCATGAACATTTTTCTATACCTTTCCCAGTAGCAGATACACTGTAATTCACTCAATTGCCCTACCTCTTTAACCCTCCCATTTCTACTAATCTCTACTCTGGTTTCCTTTTTCACTACCATATTATCCTATAATGCTCTCTAATCTTTGACTTTTAACACCTTTCATCATAATCCTTCTTTAACATTTCTTTGCCCTATCTGACATAATATTTTACCATAGTGCTATATGACCTTTGATTGTTTGCAAATTAGTGGTTTTAAACATTAAACCATTTACCCTTCATAGGGGCATTAAGGCTTACCACTTCATCAACTAGCCTATCTGAATTAAATTTTGATGGTTTTCCCACCCCTACCCCTCCTTTGACCACTGATACAAATACACCCTCCTCAATGTTTACTGATAACACACTCCATTCTGAACCATCCACCCAGATTATTACCCAACCTCCAGAATGCACCCCATCCCCTTCTATTCTTCATCTCCCACTGCACAGTCTTTAATGTCTACCCCCCTCTTCCCTTATTACTATTCATCCATATTGCCCTCCCCCCACAGAACTACTACTCTTCCTCCTGCCTTCATCCTTCTACTGCCTCTACCTCTGCAAACA
>NW_020869497.1:38952-40735 GCF_003789085.1 Penaeus vannamei
TTGTCTGAAGACCAATTGGCAAGAGGAAGTGGAGGAGGAAATGGAGATGGGAAAAACTTAAGAGGAAAAAAAAAAAAAAAAAAAAAAAAAAAAAAAAAAAAAAAAAAAAAAAAAAGGAGAATAAAATGAAGAAAATACATGAAAAAGACAAAACAATACATGGTTTCTATCTGCATGGACTATATATTAACAAAGATCTCTTCATACAGGTTGTTTATTTGATTAAATTGCTTTACAAACTATGCAAAACAATGACTAATTATCTTATAACATTCAGGAGTTCAAAATTAAGAGTACAAGTTTGGCCAACCGCATACATTTAGGGATCTTTGGCAAATTAATACACTGATTTTGATACTTTCCCACTGAAAGCACAAACTGAGATATTTGAATTCTATTGGTATGACGAAACCATGACCTTCAAAAAAGCACTCCATTCAGTTTCCTAAAATGAAAATGGAAAAAAAAAAGTTTTGTGCACTAACTGGTACCTCTACCCAATCTATATAAATATAAGACTGGCTCTTTACATGCCACATGTATTCAACACTACCTGTCACAACTCTTACTCATCAAACAACGAAACGTAACTTTTAAAACACAAGTAAAAATTTCAGTAACATACATTTTCCTACAGAAGTAAAAATGCACTAGTTGGGTTATTTATATCAAGAGTAATTAGATTACTAATCATTTACATGATAACTATTGAGTGTTCATTTCTAAACACCACTGCTCAGTTTGAAACAAGTCACCCACTAAAATAAAAAAATGACTACTTTTAAAATGAAAAGTTTTTTTTTAAAGGTGCATATTCAGCTTGCCATCATCACAGTTAAAGTAAGTACAGAAGAATTACATCTACATAACAATCTGTATTCATTAAATAATTATTCATTATAAACAAATGCACTGATATACAATTTATCATTGTTTGATCATTTCTATTCTCAATGCATTTATATGCACTTAGATGTCAAGATACAACACACTGTGTTACTCTTCCTATGTTGACCAGCAACTTGGTTCCAGATTTATCACGTAGCTTCCCCTGCTTCCTGCCACTGCCTCCCACTTGCTGCCTAGCTTCTAGTGTTTGGATAATAGAAAGCCTTCACTTCTTTTATGGCTTTACACCACTCCAGTGCAAATCCATTTGGTTCTTCAAGGTAATAAGTTCTGTTGGGCTGTTGAACAAAAGCAAAATTGAATCTCGATTATGAATAAATAATAAAAATAACACAGATATGCATACAGAATTATGATATACATATATACGTATGTGCATAAGTGAAATTTCTGTTCAATCAAAAGCTCTTAGCCATATACATGTACCAGAAGAACAGGAATTTAACCAATGGTATGCTTCATTTATATATATTCAAGAAATAATACCAATATAAATTTTTCTGTATATTTTACTAAGAATTAACCTACTCTGATCAATTAAGAAATCTAAGAAAGAAAACAAAAGTTCCAGAGCCTTTACCGTATGAACAAAAAATGTTTTAAAGTTCTTTGCTTCTGGAGTGATGGTTGGATCCCAAGGTATCTGCCCCTTCAACACCATGTTCACAGGGTCGACGTAGAACAAGTGTGGCCCAGTTGTTAGCAGAAACATTCTCCTTCTTGGGAAGAGACCCTAGAGAAGGTTCAAAGTCCATCAATTATAAAGTAAGATTGAAAATAACAAAGGAACTACAGCAAGTATTCTGCAGAGTTCAGCATAACAAGCAGGGAAGAGGTATAAATGAAATTAAAAAAACAATAGTTGGAGGTATAC
>NW_020869497.1:45835-73335 GCF_003789085.1 Penaeus vannamei
CAGCTACAACAGAGCATCATGTCACTGTTTGCCACTGCTTGTAATAATGAAGATATTGTATTGCTAAAATCAAGTTAAATTTACTTGTATTGTCCCTAAAGGGTTATTTATTTTAATTGTACAGACTTATACAAGAAAAAAAAATGTACATTATTGTTGTATTTTACCCCTGTTATTGTAATGAGCTCTGTTCTTATTTTAGGTATCTGCCACCTAAGGTTGAGTACGTAGTGTTCTGCCAGCCCTCTGAAACACAGTTGATGCTTTATGATGAAATTGTTGGTGCAAGACTCTTCGACAGTGTTTGAATAGTAATGATGTAGGAGATCATCTGTCAGCCATTATGGCTCTTCGTAAACTTTGTAACCATCCTGCACTTTTGGCACAAGATAATGAACAACATTCACACAAAGAAATGGCAATGGAATTAGCTAGTTTGCTTCCTGAACACATAAAATATAACCAATTTGATGAGGCTGTAAGTTGGTTTTGTTAAATTTGCATTTTAATGAGATAAAAATAAAATTAATATCATGGTAGACAATTACATATATGAATTATAAATTAGCAGAATTTAAACCACTAGCAGTATTTAGATAATTTTGCCCACACCCATCTTCATCTTGCCAGTTCCTTGCTGTCTATCATTATTAATACTCTTTCTTTAATATAGGATAGTGGAAAATTGGCTGTAGTGTCATGCATGTTATGGTCACTTGCTGAAGCTGGTGATGAGAAAATTGTTCTTGTATCCAACTACACATCAACCTTAGATATTGCTGGCTAATTTATGTGAGCGCTACAACTATCAATACTTGAGACTCGATGGTTCAGTCCCAACAGGGAAGAGGCAAGAATTGGTGGACAGATTCAACAATAAGTATTCCAAAGACTGTAAGTAATTCTTCTATATAACTGTTAAAGTACTAGCAATGAAGATAGGCCATGAATAATCTTTTTGATCAAATTGATTATTTATTCAAAGACTTATGGATCTCATGATCATCTTGCTTTTCAGTTGTCTTTCTCTTAAGTGCAAAGGCTGGAGGAGTTGGTCTAAACCTTATAGGAGCCTCAAGGATCCTTCTCTATGACATAGACTGGAATCCTGCAACAGACCTTCAAGCCATGGCACGTGTGTGGAGAGATGGCCAGCAGAAAAAAGTATATATTTACAGGTAGGATTATTTATTCAGTACCTATATAGTTCATCTATAGTAAGGTACATACAGAATGCAAAACATTCAGCTAAGTAGCAACATCTTTCACAATATTTTGACCCATGTCTTCTAAAGGTATCACTTCTTTTCAGGTTGTTAATGACAGGATCTTTAGATGAGAAAATGTATCAGAGACAAGTTAGAAAGCAAGGACTGAGTGGAGCTGTAGTTGATGCTCGCGACTCAGAGCGAGTTCACTTCTCCACTAAAGAACTCAAGGTTGGTAGCTTTATTAACTTGATGCAAAAGAAAATATTGTTCTCTGTACAAGAAAACGATTATGTAAACATATATGACATGTTCAAACACCAGAAATATTGCAGTCTTATCTGTAATTTTGTATACTCGCCATACTTTTCCTTTATTTTCTGTTCTCATGCAGTTTCCTTTATCATGATTGGTGGACAAGTAACTAATTTGAGTATCATACATTAAAAGAGAAAAAAAAGAAAGAAGGAAGGATGTTGAAATATTAAACCATGATACCTATGGGGAAAGAAAGAAGGACATTTAAGTGTAATAAACCCCATGTGCATGTTTAATGTAGTAGTTGTTTTTATGCATAGATCCTTATGCATCCTAAGTTATCAATGAGAGAATTACAAGTACTACCTGTCTCACCAGTTTGACCTTTTCCTTGATTTTTAAAAATATTTTCTGGTGTCTACTATTGCTGTCAATAATGTCAATACCACTTCAGCGATTATTATGCGTATGATAAAAATAACAGTATCAATATTGATAGCACTAGCAGAAAAAAAGAAAAGAAAAGGCAAACTCAAGGAAATGTGAAATCAGATAAAGTCACAAGGTCTACTAATTGACTCTTTTGTGGTTAAGGGACCGTCCCTGAGAGAGGGGGGGAAGGGGGTTAAATTGAGTTAGTTAGCGTATAGTGTAGGTACATGGATGAGGAAACTACCAAACGAGTATTAAGTGCCTGCTATGACTCGTTGTCTTGCAGCCAGCGCGCGAGTCCCTCAGCACCCAGAGAGGTACGTCGCTAATGAGCGCCCAGGTACACCTATGTGGACTTTTGCTTGTGGCAATCGTGCATAAGGCATTTAATTATGACATTGCGCATAGATATGAGTTCGTGAATGTTCAAGGAACACTTTTGACTTATGACGAAATATTTTGTGAAATATATCTAAAAAAAATGTATGTTTTGTGTCCTTTTACACACGAATATACTTTGATCGGACTCCCTGGTAATATGTTTTAGTTTACAAGGTAATATATACGTATATCACATACGAAGCACTAATGTTTAAAAATAGCCTTATAAGGAAGGATTGAAATATTTCCGTTACATTTCGCTCAACGGTCAGTACATCACAGCAGGGGGCATTTGAATTGATTTGAAATTGGTAGTTACCGTTGTAAAGACCAATTCAATACGAAGTGTTACCTAAATGTCAGATTTTTAAACTTCGGATATACAGATTATTTCATGTTGAAGATGATAGTACTCAGTAATACCTGCTCTGAAATAAAAACTATATGGAATTTTGAGCTCGGTTGTATGCGTAGTTCTTCGTCTGGCGTTCAAAAAGCTATCGCATCCGTTTCGTGCGTTCCGATAAAAATGAATATGTTTAGACGTTACCGTAAGTCTTAGGCACCATAAATTGGCAAATATCCCACAACACCTAGGCGTCTGCATGATTTTATGCACTTCTTAGTAAAGATAATGGATGCAAATGGCTAATCATAAACTTTACACTTGTTCTCCTTTGCAATCTGTTAATATTGACAATTATCAAAGAAAATGGTATGAGAGGGATAACTAATAATTTTATTATTTAGATATGAAAGTCAATGTAGGCCTACTAAATTATGATGATTAATCTTTTTATTTTTATGTGCGTGTTCACGTACATATGATCCTCCTCGAAAATTATAAACACCCAGTGACCATCTCCCCCCCTGTGTGAGGCATGGGAAATATTCAACAACTTTCGTAAGTTCTCGAATTCAATGTACTAAATTCATATGCTTTTAAAATTTTCAAAATTGAACCACCATGTTGTATTCATGCCAGGACTTTATAATTAGAATGATTTTGTACTAATGTTGCCATCCACAGTTCCCCATTTCTTAAAAAAAAATAATAATAAATAATTAAAAAAAATAAATAAAAAAAATAAAAAGTTTTTATCTGGTTTAGATTAGTATGGTAAAATGCATTTATTAAGCTTTTCACACGAAAATATCAACTTTTATGAACAACGAAAAAAAAAAATTACATACCTTTACAGAATAGCATTCCTATTGAACATGAAAATTCCTATTGACTTGGTAATCATTGCATTGCAAAGTACACTAAATAAGCATTTTTTTATATATAATATCATTAGATTCAGAGAAAAATAACAGAGATAACGAACTTTGGCAAGGGCCAAATACAAAACGCCGTAGCTCCGTCATTTTTTTATGAATCTTCGGTACATCCCAACTCACGTAATTTTCATGCGATCAAATGCAGTTTGTTGCTTTCACTAGAGCCTCGGTGTCCCAAGGCCATGTAAAAGGCCGATTTTTGAATTTTTGCCTTAATCAAAAAATAATAATATTTTAATGCTGAAAAAAAAAAAAATAGTTCTCTGTCAAGCCAAAAAAAAAAGGAAATTCAAAATTCGGCCTTTTACATGGCTATAGGCTATAGTTGATCTAACACAAGTATTTTTGGGGGAATATTCTGTAAAGAGCTGTGATAGTTGGGATGTACCGAAGACATACCAAAAAAAACGATTTTTTTTCGACTTTTTGGGGGTGCCCCCCAATGGGAGCAAAGTTAAAATTTATATATATAACGGAGCGCAATTCTTTACTCTATAGCATGCAAAAAGAATCAATCAGTTATCTCTAACCGATATTTTTTTATGATGTAAAGAGTAGGGAAAGGTGGCCATTCCAGGACGGTCCCCTTAAGTCATGTATGTGCAGAGACATTTCACAAAACAGTGCAACAGTGAACACATTTTTAGAGGCATTGGATTAACAGGTGCAGTGTTTTTAAGCTATATAAAATTTATGCATTATGAATAGCTTTGTTAAATTACTTGATTTTTTAAAACTGAACTATGTGATTAGAAAAGCACAAGCTTAGAAGTAACCTTTTTTGTTAAGTATTTATTTCAAAATGATATTCTTCAGTTCTTCCTGTTGGGAGCTATGTCTTTAATATATAAACCACGTTTTGCAGCTGATGAAATTATATATCAATAATGATAATACTATTATTTTATTATCATTTATTGTTTATTATTATTATTATTATTTACAGGACTTGTTCACACTTCATTCAAACACTGTCTGCCTAACACATGATATGCTACAGTGCTCATGTGATCTTACAGGCCAGACTATTGCAGTGCCAAACACTGAAGAAAACACTGAACCAGAGAGATGTATGTATACTTCTAGCTGATATTTCCTGCAGTGAAAATATTTAGAAAGAAAAGAATTATTACTAAATAAAATTAAACAGCTCAAGTTCCAGACATTGAAAACTACAGCACGTATTAATTTTCTTAATCAAGAGTAAGCCCTGGTAGAGAAATTATCTATATATATATATATATATATATATATATATATATATATATATATATATATATATATATATATATTTTTTTTTTTTTTTTTTTTTTTTTTTTTTTTTTTTTTTGAGATTATTTCACATGCTCAAATGTAACATTATTCTATGCCATAGCTTGTCAACTTGGAGACCATGGCCAGTCCAGATCCAGTTCTAACACTACAATGGACCAGTTACAGAAGTGGTATCATAGTGCTGCACCTTTCTCCCCAGAGATTATAAGGGTATGTACATTTTGTGAGTGAAAATATGAATCATCAACTTTCTCGTACCTTGTTAAATTATCATCAAAAATGTTTAACAGTTGGCAAATTCAGTTACTAAATTAACTAATATAAGGGCATCATATTAGCACTAGAAAGTAGAATAATTGGTTTTCAAATTAACAATAATTTATCTTTAACAGGATCCTTGTGTAGAGGCTGCCAATGACTTCATAACTTTCCTCTTTCATAGTGTGTCTGACAGCTCATGAAGGAAGGGGAGTTGCTGTTCAGACTGAAGCTTGAGAATGGATCACATTATTATTTTGTATTGGATATTAATGTATGGAAATGTAACTGATTAAGTAGATAATAATACTGCTGTGGTAAAAACAGGCAAATGTTTTTTTGTACCTTATATTATAAGAATATTTATTAAATTTATTAATGTTTGAAAAAAATTATTACCTTCATTAAAGGAACAGTCAATTAGCTGTTGGTTTTGTATTTTTAGGTAATTTTATTGCATACAGATGGCTCCACAACTCAGCACCAAGGAGCCAATTAGTAGGCCCTATGTGGCTCCACCTGATGTTCTTTTCTTTTTTTGGGGGGATGGGGGGGAGATACCATTAAGATCAGTACTGTTGTTCTTATTGACACTGTGATTGTTCTAAACATTATCAAAAGCCATTAGCAAAATTTAACCATGGAAAAGGGTAACTAGGTGAAGTACATTTGACCAGTAATTGATTCCAATGCGCTTGTGGAGCCAGCAATGTGTTAAATTAGAATCAGTAGACATGAAATGCCACCCTGGCACAGTGATTTAATGTTACCGTCCTGAGTGCCAAAATAGGCCTAGGAAATTTTGGTTAAGGAACTAGAAAAATATAACAAAAGGCACACATTTGGAATTATATTTATGATTTGTGAACTTCACCATTTTTTAAACTGTAGTGTAGAATTCATGTTTTTTTTTTTTCAAAGATCAACTACTGTTAGGTTTTCAGTTGCTCTTTAAAAAAATGTAGGTTTCAAATGCAACCATCACTTGGGGCTGTAGCTCCTGTAACAAAGTTGAAATCAAGAAAATTCAATTTTGAGCATTGAGACCATTTTAAGTATCTATATTTTGTTGAAAGTACTATCTATCAAGAAAGCTCAAACTTTCTAGTTGTATGTAAGGATGGCAGTGCCAAACCCAAATTTTACATTTTTTTTTTACAGTTCTTGGTAACTTTGTTTTTGATATGAGGCAAAGGATTCTAAATATGTCTTCAGATTTGCTATTCAACCCTCTAGTGGCCAAAAATAAAAAATAAAAATTCAGAGTATAAAATTTGTAATCTACATGATGGCTCCAGTATATAAATTAAAGGGTACAAGGCTTACTTAGGATCAGTGTTCATTCCCTGCTGGACATGCAAACCAGTGACATAGCCTGGAAATTAATTCCCAATACTTAAACGCCCAAGAAGAGGGTAGCTTTGCTAAAGGCATCTTAGCCATTCCTTTGTACGGACAGGAGTTTTTTTAAGCTACAAACCCTTGGACTTTTGGCCATTGCACAGGAACTCATCCTTAGTCTTGCAGCCACAAATAGTGGCAAACCTTGATCTGTTAACAATCAATTCATTTTCTCTTGTTATTCCATAGTAAATAATTCTCTACAAATATATACACTAGGGCCCCAAAAGTCATTTAGGACCACTATAACTGCAAAGTCTGGGTGATTTATATTATTTACAGGATGTTAAAAAAATCATGTTGAAGATTTCAAAAATATGATTTTCAGACTTTCAAGATGGTTTTTCAGTCATAAAATTTTACCCAAATATTTGCAAAGGCTGAAACTTCACAAACATATGTAGTTGACATTGAATTGATTGAAGGGGTTATCTAAGTTTGGGCTTACAGGGAACAAGAAATAGTCATGACCTTTCATTAGAAATTGACAATTGACATACCATGTGAATCAAGAAATTTTTCAAATTTTTGTAAGTATTTCTGGAAACTATAAACAAAACTACATCAGCTGATCTACTTTATTTCCACCCAAGCAGCTAATTTTCTATGGCCCATTTCACGTCACTGCCATCCCTAGTTTTATGCATTTTGTCCAAGATATACTTTTGGTTTTCATTATATCAGAGTAATAAAAATAAAGTAATTTTCCCATTTTTTGTATACTTGGCATTTTGGTCTTGTCCACATAAGTGAGATTTGATGTGTCTGTCATCAGTAATAGATAAACTAAGCAAAACTGCATAAAGGTTTTCCCTGATTCTTGGGGATGTATTGTAGCTTTGTTAGTTGTCAAGGTTGGGTAGTGGTTTAAGATAAAGGTGCTATCAGACACACAAACTTACATTGTATTTTCCACAAGCTATCGGTTCTTGTATTCTACTACCAACCATCAGACTTGACCAGGGAACTGGTCTTGCAAATTAAACATAAACTTAATAGATGATATTTTCTTCTTCTGTGATCCACGTCTGTGCTATATTTACACATTCATTTATTTATAGTATGGTACATGGCCTTCTAAATGCCTGTATATCATTTATACCATGTTGCATGATCTTCCCAAGACCTGTCTACACAAGCGGCACATCAGTGGGCACCTGTTAAGGTGACCCCAGGGAAATTTAGTTTACCAAGTAGTTTGTCCACTTGTGGCATCATCTCTACTTGTGTTAGCCTGATTCCTGCTTGTGTAGACAGGCCTTTGCTAAAATATATTTTTCCATATTATTGTAATGATAACTGAGTTGATACAAATTTGTTTAAATAAAACTGCATCACTTTAAGTTTTTTATGTGATGAAATTTTAAACTGTTTTTGTACAACTCCGTTTCATAAGATATCAAAATGGGAGTTTGCATACCATCCTCATGATACACCCATAGTTAAATGAATGCTGATCATGCCTGCTAAGTGAACAGACCTTTAAAGCCCCATCCATATGATCAAGCAATAATTGCAGGGCTCTTAGCATGATTGTGCAATGCCAGCAGTGGGCCCATGGGTGGGATAAATATGGTGTGCAGAAAGAAAGATAACAAATGTATACCACTATCACAATTGCTAGTTAAGATATGTGAAAAAGATAACATTTACCAGTTACTTTGAATGAATTTTGAATCAAAATTTAAATAACTGACAAGATATCCAGGATCTGATGTAATTTCTTGCCTGGGGACTGGTAAAAAGTTCCAGCATGGGCACTGCTTGTTTGCCTGTGAACAAGCAAAATATCAATCAAGAACTACCTATTCTTCATTAGTGCCAACAGCCACTGCTCATGTGAATGGACCCCCCAATCCCTTGCCTGTTGTTGTCATGGGGGGCTTAGGAGATGGAGACTGAGACCCAATGCAATCTCCCCTGCCTAGGGCCTCAGTCCTCACTCAACTAATTTTGCCCCCCCCCAACTAATTTTGCATGTTCTTTTCCTCCTCCAGCTTTTTGTTTCCATCCCTTCTCCAACCCCTTCTACTATCTACTTCCTAAGGTGTAAGAGCCATGCTGAAAAGATGAAAGGCTGACCTTGTGCCAGTCCTGAACGGCTTGCAGGAATCATGGGCACGATACTCCTGATTTATTGTCTAGGCCTTACCCTCTCAGGGCATAGGGGTGGACCGTTTATGCCACTTCATATAATCAAGGTTCCCCATGACCAGTAATGAAGATGTAATCCCCTTATTAGGGGCAATGAGGCTTGCCCCTTTATCAAATAGCCCCACCCCAGGCTCTCCTTTGATAATGACTCCGAACATTGAAACTACTACCCACTCTTCAATGCCTACTCCCCCCAATCCCTTGCCCGTTGTTGTTGTGGGGGGGCTTAGGAGACGAAGACTGAGACCCAATACAGGGATCTCCCCTGCCTAGGGCTTCAGCCCTCGACTCAACTAATTTTGCATGGTCTTTTCCCCTCCAGCTTTTTGTTTTTGTCCCTTCTCCAACCCCTTATACTATCTACTTCCTAAGGTGTAAGAGCCATGCTGAAAGGATGAAAGACTGACTTTGTGCCAGTGCTGAATGGCCTGCGGGAACTATGGGACAGTACTCCCGATATAATTGTCTAGCCCTTACTTTCAAGCGAAAGGAGGTGGACCGTTTATACCACTTTATATAATCAAAGTTCCCCATGACCAATAATAAAGATGTAATCCCCTTATTAGGGGCAATTAGGCTTACCCCTTTATCAAATAGCCCCACCCCAGGCTCTCCTTTGACCACGACTCCGAACACTGAAACTACTACCCACTCCTCAATGCCTACTAGTGCATTACCCACCCAATAAGAGACTCAATCTCCAGAAGACATTCTTACCCTCCTAACTTCCCCCCCAATCCCTTGCCCGTTGTTGTCGTGGGGGGGCTTAGGAGACGGAGACAGACCCAATGCAGGGATCTCCCGTCTAGGGCCTCAGCCCTTGACTCAACTAATTTTGCATGTCTTTTCCCCCTCTCAACACAACCTAACCCCTCAATTCCGTCCACCTCCAATATCCATCCTCCTGATATCCATCCCCTCTTACTCACAGCACCCCTACACCCTTCCTCCTAATCCCTCCCAAGACAACACATCCCCTTCAACTCCAACTATCCATCCTTCCGATATTCATCCTCCTACACTAATACTCCCCACATCTACTCCCTCCCAACACAACCCACCCCCTTCAACCCCAACTATAGGCACATTCTCCCTCCCTCCATCCCCTCTATCCTTTGCACTCCCTCCGGATACACACGAGAATCACTCATGGCACAACAATGCCCTTCTCCAGATCCCTACCTCCTAATATCCCTCCTTTACACCCCTAGCTCCTTCCCCAAATTCCCCAACACGTAAATGCGATATCATCATAACTAGTAGCTCTCCTACATTGGAATATTCGCGGTTTCCGCTCTCATAGATCAGACCTACGTCATATCCTTGCTTCTTATAATCCATCTATTATCTGCCTCCAAGAGACTTTCCTCACACACCCTCCTATTCCAATTCCTAATTACCATTTTATCTCTTCCCCACACTCCCTTTATGTCTCGTCTATACTTATCCATCATAAAACACCTTATGTCATACCTCCCATACAAACTTCTGTCCCGTGCACAGCTATTCGCATCTTTCTTCGCCGCTGGATCACAGTGATTTCAGTCTACTTCTCCCCATCCCATCCCATTGACTTTACTGCCTTTGAACTCTAATTTCCCAACTCCAACCACCTTTCCTCATAGTTGGTGATTTCAACTGCCGCCACACTCTGTGGGGTGACTCTACCACCAACTCCCGAGGCCGATCTCTAGAACGCTTCCTCTTCACAAATAACCTAATTATTCTTAATTCAGATCGCCCCACACACTTTGACATGCGCACACAATCCTTTTCATGCCTTGACCTCTCTCTATGCTCTCCTACTTTACATCTAGATTTCCATTGGTCAGTTCTAGACCACTTCCCCTATAGTGACCACTTCCCAATACTCCTTTCTCCTACTTCATATGTACCACTTCCTAATCCTCCACGCTGGTGCTTTGATAGAGCTGACTGGCATACTTTCACTTCACTCTCTACTATACCTATCCCTCCACCCCCTTACTCCATTTCAGATATGCTACATTGTTTTACAACCACGATCCTAAGAGCTGCCTATACAGCCATTCCTCGAACTTCAAGACCCTATACTTCTAAATGTGTTCCATGGTGGAATTCTGATTGCACCAAAGCGCTCCGCTTAAAACGAGCAGCCTGGAACAGCTATCGCTACAAACGAGGCACCCCTCACCAGCTATCAGCCCTTATTTCCTTTAAAAGAGCATCTGCCCATCTTCGCCGTACAATTAAAACAGCAAAACAAATAGCTGGCAAAAATGTTTCCTCAATTACATCTTCTACATCTATTTCAGCTGTTTGGCGACGGATCCATAAACTATCAGGCAAACATCCCCCCCATCCTGCACCCGTCCTCCATATTCGAGATATTCTCATCTCTGAGCCTGTCGAAGTAGCTAATGAACTGGGCAACTATTTCAGCCAGGTCAGTAGTGGCTCTCACCTTTCCCCACACTTTTCTTCCATTAAAACCATCAAGGAACGCACCCCTATTACCTTCACCCTATCCTCTGATGAGTCCTATAATGCTCCTTTTTCTTCTTCTGAACTCAACGCTGCATTACAGTCGTGCCGCAACACTCATGAAGGCCCTGATGGTATTCACTATCGTATGCTCCGACACCTCCCATCTTCCTCTCTATCCTTCCTTTTAACTATTTTCAACCACATATGGACGTCAGGAAATTTTCCTTCTCATTGGCGAGATGCTCTCATCCTACCTTTCTTAAAACCCAATAAATCAGGTACCCTACCCCAAGATTACCGCCCCATAGCTCTAACTAGCTGCTTGTGCAAACTACTAGAACGAATGGTTAACTTCCGTTTAATGTGGTACCTAGAATCTCATAATCTCCTTTCCCCTTCCCAGTTTGGTTTCCGACGTGCCCGAAGTACAGCAGACCCACTTGCCCATTTCGAGACATACATTACATCGGCATTTGCACGCCATGAATCCGTATTAGCCATTTTCTTTGATCTAGAAAAAGCATATGACACCACATGGCGATACCATATCCTCCAACAATTGTCCTCCCTAGGTTTACGTGGAAACATGGGTGTTTTCATTAAATCCTTCCTTTCTAAACGTACTTTCCAGGTCAAGATTGCCTCTTCCACTTCATCATCCTTTCCTCAATTCGAAGGCGTCCCACAAGGAAGTGTGCTTAGTACCACTTTATTCCTTCTTGCTGTAAATGACATAGTCTCAGTCCTACCACCAGGAGCCAGAGCATCACTATATGTTGATGACTTAACCATCTATGCATCTGGCACATCCATACCAGATCTCTGTCAATTCCTTCAGTCTGCAATAACATCAGTAACTTCTTGGGCCACCAACCATGGCTTTCGCTTCTCTACCTCTAAATCTTTCCCCATCCTTTTCTCTCGCTTACGTACGGTCCCCAAACCCCCACTCTTCTTATATAATGCTCCACTCCAATACCGGTCTTCTGGCAAATTCCTAGGCGTTATATTTGATTCCAAATTGTCCTGGCGAGACCATATCTTGTATATCAAAGAAAAAGCTCAACGTCGCCTCCGAATCTTACAAACTCTTTCACATATCTCCTGGGGCTCAGATCGCAAAACTCTCCTCCATCTTCATGTTACTTTGATTCTCTCCACTCTAGATTATGGATGCCATATCTACTCCTCTGCCTCAACCTCTCTTCTTGCTCACCTTGATACAGTCCACCACAGCGGTCTCCGCTTAGCCCTAGGCGCCTTCCGCTCCTCTCCAGTTGAGAGCCTATATACTGAATCAGGCATGCCGTCCCTCTCTCGACGTCGAGCCCTTCTCTCTCTCCGATGCTATGCTCGATTTCACCAATTTTCCCTTACCAAACTAACTATTCCACAATCCTTACTTCATACCTTTACCTCTTCTCCACGTTTACCAACTCCTCTCCCCGTACGCATGGATACCCTCCTCTCCCATTCCCCCTTCCCTCATCTCCGACCTCTCCCACTGTCTGTCCATTCCATTCCTCCATGGCTTATACCTAACCCCTGTATTTGCTCCTCAGTTTTCCCTGACCCACCAAAATCAGATATTCCCCCTCTCTATCCTTGACCTTATCCTCTCCATTCATTCCTCCAGCATTCATGTTTACACTGACGGTTCCAAATCCATCTCAGGAGCTGGATTCGCAGTAACATTCCCAAATTGCACTTTCAAATACACCCTCCCTCCTGAATCTAGTGTCCTTACTACAGAACTATATGCACTCCTTTTTGCCTTAAGACGCATATATTCATCCACCTCTTCCTCTTTTACTATTTTTACTGACTCCCGTAATTCTTTAACCCTCATAAAGTCAATGCACTCGACCAATCCCCTTGTCTGTAAGATCCAGAACTGGTTGTTCTATCTATCCACACGTCACAAATCTGTCAGATTTTGCTGGGTACCCAGCCATGTTGGAATCCCTGGCAATGAACAGGCAGATACTCTTGCACGATATGCCGCAATGTCCACATCACCTCAACAACGCTTCTCACATATTCCAGCTACAGATTACTACCCCCACTTTAAGACTTTCTTGTATACCCGATGGCAATCTTTTTGGTCAAGACTCCACAACAATAAATTACATACCGTAAAACCATCAATCTCCTCTTGGTCAGCTCCATTTCACAAAAACAGACGTTGGGAGACTGCCCTCGCACATTTACGTATTGGCCACACTCGCCTAACACATGCCTATCTGATGTCACGCTCAGACCCGCCCCTATGTCCTCTATGTAACATCCCTCTTTCAGTCCCACACATTCTCTTGTCCTGTCCACGCTTTAATACAGCACGTACCTCTGCTTTTCCACACCTATCCTCCCTTCACCGACCTCCCAACATATCAGACATCCTTACAGAATCTCACAGCTTCTGCCTCGACAACCTGTTCTCCTTCCTCAGACGCATAAATATCCTTCACTTGATCTAACTCCCTTACCTAAACCACCATAACTTTTCCCTCATCTCAACCTTTCAACACTACTAGATAGTTGACACATAGCAACTATCACCTGACATCCCCCTTTACTATACCTTCCTATAGAGCTATATGACCTTAGATGTCTAGCACATTTACTTTAACCATTAACCATTAGGGGTTGAGTGATAACCTGGGTGGTGTTTCAGAATGGTTAGAGTTGTCCGTGAGCGCCGAAGAAGGGGTATCAGCATCAGTGATCGGAGCCGTGGTCAAAAGAAGCGGCAGGGGTCGGAAAACCATCAAAATCAAATTCAGATAGGCTATTTGATGAAGGAGCAAGCCTTAATGCTGCTGGTAAGGGTAAAGGATTGCATTACTGGCCATTTAAACTGGGGAAAATGGTTAATGGTTAAAATAAATGTGCTAGACATTTTAAGGTCATATAGCAATATAGGAAGATATAGAAAAGGTGGATGTCAATAAAACAATCAACAAAGACAAAACGGAAGTAACAATATAAATAAAGAAAAGGTCATGGGGTAAACGAAAATGATATCTGTGTGTTCATTTACCTTATATACATGCTTTCACATCGCCGTGTAATTGTTTTTCGTCTTTGCACGGGGTCTGAGTGTGAAAATTGGCTATGTAACCCCATAGAACTATCGCATTTTAAAATCTGCGGAATAACTATTACATTCTGCCATAAGGATTTGCAATATTTTCATGTGGCTCTGGGCAAATCCTCACGGGCGCAATTTATGTCCAAAATTAACATGTGGCTCATTTTGTAGAAAAATAAAAAGATCTACAACTTGCTTGAGAGCATTTTTCGCAATTTTTTGCCTGTACTTGTAAAAGTGGTCAGCGTAAGAAAAATTTTTACCTCTTTTTTTCTTGAAGTTCCCTACTTCATATTTCTTTTTTGAAGTTGAAATCGACAAAACCCTCTCGAACAAGTTGTAGCTATAGGGTAGTTCTGTGCAAAAAATCAAATAAAATTGAATGTCTTATAGTTTTTTGAAGACGTGAGAGAGCCCCCCCCCCCTCGCTGCATTTTTAATTTTTTTTTTTTTAGAATTGTTTTTTTTTGACAATTCAAAAACTGTTTGGGCGATTTCGAAAAAAAAAAAAATCGACCACAGGCAATGGGAAGGGGCCCAAACAAAAGGGTGAGTCATCAAAATCATCAAAAAACAAGACGGTACCCTTAAGGTATTTGTAGAGTTGGGGGTGGTAGAAGGATGGGGGCATGTCGAAGAGGGGAGTATTACAGAGACAGAATAAGGCTATAAGGTAGTACCTAGGGAGGATGTTGGTGATTGATGAAGAAGGTTGTGGGGGTAGAGGTAATGAAGTTTGAGAGAGGAGGAGATTGAGTCTCGATTTGGGTGGATAATGTACTAGTAGGCATTGAGGGGTGGGTATTAGTTGCAGCGTTCACAGTCGTGGTCAAAGGAGAGCCTGGAGGTCAGGGAGCCGGGAGAGTTTGAATTGGGGCTATTTGATGTAGGGGCAAGCCTCATTGCCCCTAAGAAGGGTATTACATTTTCATTTACTGGCCATGGGAAGCCTTGACCATGTTGAGGAAATAAACAGTCCACCCTCAGGGTCCCCTTGAGGGTACGGGCTAGACAACTAAAACGGGGGAATACAGTGCCTATGGTTCCCTCAGGCCGTTCAAGACTGGCACAGTCCTCCTTTCAGTATGGCTCTTACATCTATGAAGTCCATAGTAGAAGGGGAAGAAGGGTGTTAACAAAAGAGCATGAGGGAGAAAAGACCATGCAAAATTATTCGAGTCAAGGGCTGAGGCCCAAGGTAGGGGAGTCTCAAATGTGATGCCTCAGTTAATATATCCTTAGGTAATAAAAGTTCAGGGAAAATTGTGATGGACTTTAGTATCAAACTATTAAATATTTTTGGCTTACATACACTCGAAAGGAGAATGGAAACATTTCTCAAGAAGGTATTTTATTAATCAAAGAGACCGAAGCCCATGTCATCATCCGACTCTTCCTCTGGCTCTTCAACCTTCTCTGGCTTCTTCTCTTCAGCTGCTGCTGCAGCAGGAGCAGCACCACCTGCAGCAGGGGCGCCACCACCACCACCAGCAGGCATGGATCCAAGTTTCTCCATACCTAAAACCATTTCAAGGTTGTATAATAATAGTCACAGTCACATCCACAATAATAATAGCCATAGCCATAGTAGTTACAGTCACATCCACAATAATAATAGCCATAGCCATAGTTACAGTCACATCCACACCAAAAATAGCCATAGCCATAGTCACATTCACAACAATAATAACCATAGTCACAGTCATTCACAACAATAATAACCATAGTCACTTTCACAACAATAATAACCATAGTCACAGTCACATCCACAACAATAATAGCCATAATCATATCCAAACAATAATAGTCATAACATTTTTTAATATCAATAATAATGTCAAAAATAAAATTAAAAATTTTAATAATAATAATAATGATTAAGGTATAAATATACCTGAAATACATGAATCAGTTTAAAATATTGAAGATGCAAATAACTCCTGTACACACCTTCGGCAATTACATTCTTGAGGTCCTTCCCTTCAAGTTCAGATACAACTTTCTTGGCCTCATCAGCATCACAATCAACACCTACTGAGTCGAGGATCTTCTCAATATCCTTGGCTGAGGCAGTTTTGCCTCCAAGGGCAGCAAGACAGTAAGCAGCAACGTAACGCATTCTGGAAATTAAAAGATTTACGATTATTAGACAGCAGTCACCTAATGTCTTTCACTGGACAAAAATATTCTCCATTCTGTAATATGTACCTTTGGTTCACTAAGCTTACTGTCATGATGAATGAGGCTATCATATTGCCAAATATTCTGCTAATGGGAAATTTCAAAATACAATGGCACAAGATTTAGGTATTGCTATAGAGCTTTTTTTTAAATTTAATTTTACAAAACCTATATATAATTTCATTGATATAACTTCCAAATGATATGGCACTTGGAAGTTTAAATCATGGTACAAGTATATATAACAAAAATTGCGAAAATCCAATCATAATTAACAAATTTCGTTCTGGAGTAACGGCCCCTTAAAAAATAGGTTATTTTGTGGGAAATATAGACTGATTCAGTATAACATTATGAGGCAGGGTTACCATGATACTTGGTAAAACTTGGCAAACCCATCTCAGAAACCTTCCATAGAATAATGAGGGGGGACTGTGTGAAAGAAATAGAGTGGGATAGAACATAGTTTAAGCTGCAGCAGCCTTATAGTCACCGCTAAATGACGAAAATATAACGTGTGGGCGCCACGCAAATTCAAAGTCCTGAAACTTGTTTACCTTGCCAGGAATAATAAAACGCTGAACGCTGAACTCATTACTGCAATGTTCAAACTAGTTTGTGTGTTACTACGCGCTTGTCAAAAAGATATAATTATCAGTGTCTGCTGTAACACATTTATGCTTTTCAAAGTCTTTTATTAGTGTTATTATACTTCATTTGTGTATTTTAAAATTTATCTATACCCCTGTTTAGAATCATGTGCATCTAGTGTTTCACTCTTTCTTTCGCCAGACACAGGTTGACACCCCAGCAGCCCACTCATTTCGAGGTAGAAATGTGGTGTTTTCAGTGTTGTACTGATTCGGGGTTATTTTTAAGACTTATACATTGGCAACAAAGAATATTTAGACTTAAGTAACCATCCCAGTTGAATATCTGTGCCCATCAAGGGCTCCAAATGACATTGATTAAAATCAAAGCAATCCAGAGGGTACAAAGAAGCAACTAAGGTTTGTCATTTGTGGATTTAAAGGTATTTGGATTATTATCTTGTCATACATACCGAGGGAAGAAAATGTGTCCCAGGGGGTGTTGGGGGGGCAGAGCCCCCTATCAACCTTCCCCTTGGGCACACCTAGTCACGGCAACTCAAACTGATATATTAGGCTGGTTAGTACAAGTTGAAGACACCAACACACACAGATAGAGGGAGATGGACACTGCAATTTTATGAGGAAGAAATAGAGTGGGATAAAACAGTACACTGCTGCCTGTTTACCTTGTGAAGAAAAACACTGACCAATAAACACATTACTGCAATGCACTAACATTTCCTCCGAGCCTAAATTTATGTCACGGCAACAATAGAAAGGCCATATAATAAAGATGAGCCAAACTTTGTCTGACGGATACCGAATGAAACACCGCTAAAGTAAACAAGTGCAACTCGCAATGCGTACAAACCTGATATCTGTTATACAAATTTTTCACAAATATAAAATGTTACCATGCTAACCAAAAAACGAACACAGAATATCAAATTAAATCCCACCCCTCTGCTTATTCGCACGATGTCAATTTATTTTTTAAATTATTAAACGATCTACAACTCATACCGTCAGTGTACAGACGAGATGCGGCGTGGAGGAACCAATTAAATCTTTTATTCTCCGCCGGACACATTTTTAATACATGCTTGGCAAAGTACCAGGTGAAGTGAAATTGCATCTAACTTTTCTATTATCATTTTGAGGGGTTTTGTCGCACCTACATGAATATATATTATAAAATTGTCAGCTGTTGTTGCATTTGGGGCATTTAAGGGCTACATATATGAGGTCATGCGACCAGCATATTCCTCCACGAATTGCTAGTACCCACCATAAAAAATATTTTTGAATAACACTATTTATCCACTATGATAAAAGATACACAATTTTTTCAATTGTCTTTAAAACAAATATAAATATAAATCAAACACTGAAACAAATATCTTTAACTTACATATCACATTGCACACAAGAATTGCTAGTTCCATCCACGTCAAGAGCTTACTGGAAAGTATTCAAGTAATGAACATTGTGTTGTTCCAACATGGGAGGCAATTAAGGTAAAGAGGCAGTAATGTTGTTAACAGTGAATCTACGTTATGATAACGGGATTATAAATCATAAAATATATACATTACAAAGAACAATACTTGAAATGCATAAGCATAAAAGGAAGAGAAGAAATGTTAGTAGAAATAGGATTAAATAATGGATTAAAATATTAGTAATCGGCAATGCTTCCATGTTGGTTGAAAGTAGTGCATATTCAGTCATTACTCCTTTAGTCTTACGTATTTAGTAGAAATATTACGTCTTTGGATTGCCAAAGCCTACGAGATTACACAAGATTTTTTAATTTTTTCGAGTATTTTTAAAAATATTTGTCAAAAATCTACGGCGACGGCCACCTTAAACTATGTTCCATCCCACTCTATAAGATGGCGGTGTCGATTTCTCTATCTACTCGCGTCCATCTCTGTAACCTCTACCCAGACAAAGAACTCTGGCTGTGGAAGGCTGCATTGGACTTAGGCTGTGCGTGTTGCGTAGCGTCCCCCCCCCCCATTAAAAATAATGCCTCTGCATCTTTAGATTACTTCTATTTCTTCCACTATAATATGGCAGTGTCCATTTTCCTCTATATACGCGCGTCGCCATCTTCAACCTCTACCCATATCTTTACCCAACAAAGTGCGTTTGAAAGATATAATAGTTTCTACAGTAATGAAATGGGTAAAAATCCATAAATTAAAAAATATAAAAAATGAACTTCAAATATACAACTTTTTGTTTGTTTGCATTTTGATTTCTCTCTTTTTCAAGCTGCAGTTGATTCCGATAAATCTTTAGAAACCCTGTGAAAATGCGCAGAGATCATTATATTGGGCTTTTAAAAAATTTGCATACTTTCATACAAATTTTTGAAAATGGAAAACAATGAAAAATGACATTTCCTTTGAAATTTTTGTATAACATTTTTTTACAGTAGGTACTGGCAATTTGTGGAGGAATATGCCGGTCGCATGCCCTCATATCGGTAGCCCTTAAATGCCCCAAATGCAACGACATTCATGTAGATGCAACAAACCCCCCCAAAATGATAATTGAAAAGTTAGATGCAATTTCACTTCCCCAGGTACTTTGCCAAGCACATATTAAATATGTACCCGGCGGAGAATAAAAGATTTCTTTAGTTCCTCCACGGCCCATCTCGTCTGTAGAGTAACGGTATGAGATATATTGTTTAATAATTTTAAAAATAAATTGACATCGTGCGAATAAGCGGAAGGGTGGGAATTAATTTGATATTGTGTTCGTTATTTTGGTTAGCATAATTTATATTTGTTTAAAATTTGTGTATCGAATATCAGGTTTGTACTCATTGCAAGATGCGCTTGTTTACTAGAGCGGTGTTTAATTCGGTGTCCGTCGGACAAAATTTGGCTTTTTTTATTATTATTATTATACGGCCTTTCTATTGTTGCCATGACAAATTTTGGCTCGTCTTTCATATAATTAAATTTTTTTTATAGATGTTTAAGTGGTATTTCTCCCCACCTCCCCCCTAGGAAATTAGGCTATGCAAGGACCACCTCCCCCCTTTGGAGAGGGAGGGGTACCCCCCCCATGTTTGGAACTTAGTCTCTGAGTGCGTCGCGGTCTTCAACAATTACCAATTTTTTTTTCTGAGGAAACTATGCTGAATTTCCAAAAAAACTATTCAATGATCTCTTAGGAATTCATTGATGTTCATTCACAATTTTTTTCATGACAATTCATAATTCTCTGACAAGGAATCAACTGCGCAAACACATATGGGGGGGGGGGGGGATTACGGGGGACATTGCCCCCCATGTGGGAACCCCCATAAATTTGGTATAAAAAGATGCAGAATAGCAAAATACATCAAATATCCAAAAATCAAGAAAATTAATTTTATTTTTTATTAATTTATCTATTTACTTTTTTATTTATCAATATGACCCCCCTCCACCCCTTAATTCTCCCCCCCCCCCCCAAAAGAAAGCAGGGCTCATCTTTCCCATTATACAGCTGGTAGAGGTTAAAGACACCAATGTGTGTAGATATACAAATGGACACAGCCTTCTCAAAGTGGAAGAAATAGTGGATAGAACATAGTTGAAGTTGCAGCGATCTCATAGTCACCGCTAAATGACGAAAATGTAACACGCGCTCGCCTTACAAATTCTAAGTTCATCAGCTTGTTTACCTTCCCAAGAAAAACACTGGCCCTTGAACGCAGTATTTTGTTGCCAAACTACTTCGTGTGTTACTACGTGCTTGTCAAAACTATATTTGGCTAATTATGTGTCTGCTGTTACACATTTACGCCTTTAAAGTCTTTTACCTAATGTTATTATACATCATTTGCATATTTTGCTATTTATCTATAAGTTCATATAGAAATGAGTGCATTGAGTCACATTTTCTGGCTCATGCTGCCAGGTGTCACACAGCGTGCGCTCATTTAAAGGTAAAACACCGGTGAGAAATGTAGGGGGGGGGGGGGGTGTCGCATCTACATGAATATATATTATAAAATCGCCAGCCGTTCTTGCATTTGGGGCATTTAAGGGCTACCGATATGAGGGCATGCGACCGGTATATTCCTCCACGAATTATTAGAACCTACCGTAAAAACTATGGTTGAACAACACTATTTATCCACTATGATAAAAGATACACTATTTTTTCAATTGTCTTTAATACACCTATAAATATAAAACAAACATTGAAACAAATATCTTTAACTTACCACATGTCACACCGCACACAAAAACTGCTAGGTCCTTACACGTCAAGAGCTTACCGGAAAGTGTTCATGTAATCAACATTTTTTTTTCCGACATGGGAGGCAATTAAGGTAAAGAGGCAGTAACATTGTTACATTGTTAACAGTGAATCTACGTTATGATAACAAAATTATAAATCATAAAATATATACATTACAAAGAACAATACTTGAAATGTATAAGCATAAAAGGAAGAGAGGAAATGTTAGTAGAAATAGTATTATATAATGGATCAAAATATTAGTAATCGGTAATGCTTCCACGTTGGTTTGAAAGTAATGCAAAGAAAACGTGACGTTTATAGAAAATGCAGGTATAGAAAATGGAAATACAGAAAGCTAGACACGTATAGAAAACGAGTTTATAGAAAATGGAGACAAACAAACGACTGCCCCAGAAGATCGATTTGGACAGTCTCTGCGCGGTGCGCAGCGCCGCCGTTTTTTGCCATTTACCGGTGCATCTTAAAATTACTTTTATCCTACTCTATTTCTTCCGCTCTATAAGATGGCGGTGTCCATTTTCCTCTATCTACACGAGTCGCGGTCTTCAACCTCTACCGACTTTAGTAACCATCTCAATTTTATATTTGGGCCCATCAAGGGCTCCAAATGATGAAAAAGGTGATTAAAATTGAAGCAATCCCGACGGCACAAAAAAGTAATGAAAGTTTGACGTTTCCTGATATAAGGGTGTTTGGTTAAAGGGGACCATCCCTGGAAATGGCCACCTTTCCCTACTCTATACATAAAAAAATTTCAGTTAGAGATAACCGATTGATTCTTTTTGCATGTTATAGAGTATAGAATTGCGCTCCGTTATATATATAAATTTTAACTTTGCTCCCCCCATCGGGGGGGGGGGGGGGGGGGGGGCACCCAAAAAAGTCGAACAATATTTTTTTTTTTGGTATGTCTTTGGTACATCCCAACTATCACAGCTCTTTACAGAATATTCCCCCAAAATACTAGTGTTAGATCAACTCTAGCCTATAGCCATGTAAAAGGCCGAATTTTGAATTTCCTTTTTTTTTTTTTTTTTTTTTTTTTTTTTTTTTTGGCGGGGGACAGCTTGACAACTATTTTTGATTTCTTTTTTCAGCATTAAAATATTTTTATTTGATTAAGGCAAAAATTCAAAAATCGGCCTTTTACATGGCCTTGGGGCGCACAGGCTCTAGTGAAAGCAACAAACTGCATTTGGATTGCATGAAAATTATGTGAGTTGGGATGTACCGAAGATTCATAAAAAAATGACGGAGCTACGGCGTTTTGTATTTGGCTCCTTGCCAAAGTTCGTTATCTGTTATCTTTCTCTGAATCTAATGATATATATATATATATATATATATATATATATATATATATATATATATATATATATATATAAAATTGGATGCTTATTTAGTGTACTTTGCAATGCAATGATTACCAAGTCAATAGGAATTTTCATGTTCAATAGGGACGCTATTCTGTAAAGGTATAATTTCTTTTTTTTGTTGTTCATAAAAGTTGATATTTTCGTGTGAAAAACTTAATAAATGCATTTTACCATAGAGACAACTAATCTAAACCAGATAAACATTTTTTTTCCCCCATTTTTTTATTTTTTTTTATTTATTATTTTTTTTTTTGAAGAAATGGGGAACTGTGGATGGCAACATTAGTACAAAATCATTCTAATTATAAAGTCCTGGCATGAATACAACATGGTGGTTCGATTTTGAAAATCTTAAAAGCATATGAATTTAGTACATTGAATTTGAGAACTTACGAAAGTCGTTGAATATTTCCCATGCCTCACACAGGGGGTGGGGGGGATGGTCACTGGGTGTTTATAATTTTAGAGGATGATCATATGTACATGAATGCACGCACATAAAGTTAAAAAGATTGATCTTCATAATTTAGTAGGCCTACATTGACTTTCATATCTAAATAATAAAATATATTAGTTATCCCTCTCATACCATTTTTTGATAATTGTAAATATTAATAGATTGCAAAGGAGAACAAGTGTATAGTTTATGATTAGCCATTTGCACCCATTATCTTTACTAAGAAGTGCATAAAATCATGCAGACGCCTAGGTGTTGTGGGATATTTGCCAATTTATGGTGCCTAAGACTTACGGTAACGTCTAAACATTCATTTTTATCGGGAACTCACGAAACGGATGCGATAGCTTTTTGAACGCCAGACAAAGACTATGCATACAACCGAGCTCAAAATTCCATATAGTTTTTATTTCAGAGCAGGTATTACTGAGTACTATCATCTTCAACATGAAATAATCTGTATCTCGCTTATACATCCAAAGTTTAAAAATCTGACATTTTGGTAACATTCGTATTGAATTGGTCTTTACAACGGTAACTACCAATTTCAAATCAATTCAAATTGCCCCCTGCTGTGATGTACCGACCGTTGAGCGAAATGTAACGGAAATATTTCAATCCTTCCTTATAAGGCCATTTTAAACATTAGTGCTTCGTATGTGATATACGTATATATTACCTCGTAAACTAATACATATTACCAGGGAGTCTCGATCAAAGTATATTTCGTGTGTAAAAGGACAAAATATACCTTTTTTTAAAGATATATTTCACAAAATATTGTCAAAAATCAGTGATATAATTTTTTCCTGATATTGGTATAAAAGTGTTCTTTGAACATTCACGAACTCATATCTATGCGCAATGTCATAATTAAATGCCTTATGCACGATTGCCGCAAGCAAAAGTCCACATAGGTGTACCTGGGCGCTCATTAGCGACGTACCTCTCTGGGTGCTGAGGGACTCGCACGCTGGCTGCAAGACAACGAGCCATAGCAGGCGCTTAATACTCGTTTGGTAGTTTCCTCATCCATGTACCTACACTATACGCTAACTAACTCAATTTAACCCCCTTCCCCCCCCCCTCTCTCAGGGACGGTCCCCTTAATATTTTACGGTGTGAATGCAGCTCTATCTTGCCGTACATACCGAGGAGAGAATGGGTCCGAGGGTTCCTTCCCCCCAGACAATGCCCAAAGGGCATGCCAAGTCATGGTAACTTGTATTGATATATTAAGTTGGTTTATTGATTAATACATTTTAGGGGGTTTGGAACGTGTGAATTCTCGTAGAGTTTTTGATATCTGGCGCATCTGCCCATAGAATTTGAAAGATGGGGACTACACTCGTAGAGTTTCATTAGCCAATTTTAAGCATTTTTCGTGTGTGTGTTAGTTTTATGCCTTTTTTTGGGGTCAATATGCATAACAGGGTAGGGGCTTACTTTCGAACTAATTTTGATATTTATCTGCATGAAATCCACTGATTTCAACGATTCTTGATGTTTCTTGTGCAAATGCTTCGTTGGTGAGATCTAAGTACCACTTCCGTCGACAATCTTAATTTGTTAGTCCCGTTAGTAGGGGAGGGCATGAAGTATATCAGGGAAATTATGGGGTAAAACAGGCTTAAGGGGAATTGCAAAAAAAAAAAAAAAAAAACTAACCCAAAAATGGCTAAAAATCAGCAAATGAAACTACGGATATATCTGCCATCTTTAAAAGTCTATGCACCGATGAACCAAAATTAAAAATACAACGTATCTTTCACCAGAATCTATGGGATTTAATTTTTTTTTTTTACTTGGGGGGGGGGGGGGGGGGCAGCTCTCAACAAATTTTCAACCTTTACCGATAAGGACGGACTTTCTTACAACTTCCTCCCTCCAATCTCTGCTAAGGGATTCGGGAGAGAATCATTAATTCCTCTACAATAAATGTTAAACTGGGTAATTTTCTACATTACCTACGCCTCTCCGATATCAACGATTTTGGTATCGTTGGATTCCTCTCTGTCCACATTGCAAATATATAGTTTTTATTGCGTGGAAACCCCCCGTTAGCGACAAACTTGGCCCCGATAGCAGGGGAGGGCAAAGAAGGTTCCAAGGAAAATGCGGGGTTGAATAACACTTATAACATAACCCCAAACCCACGCCGAGGTTTCATTTCCTTGGCAGGGGTTTGGGGACGGCAGCCCCCTCCAGGGGGGGTCGCAGGGGGCACAGCGCCCTGCAATGGAAAGTCATGTGAATAACCATGGTTATTTTCTTCACGGGTATTATTGGTTAGGTTCCAAGGAAAATGCAGGGTTGAATAACACTTATAACAACCCCAAACCCACGCCGAGGTTTCGTTTCCTTGGCAGGGGTTTGGGGACGGCAGCCCCCTCCAGGGGGGGTCACAGGGGGCACAGCGCCCTGCAATGGAAAGTCATGTGAATAACCATGGTTATTTTCACTGTGGGTTATATTTTTAGTGTTATTCAACCCCGCATTTTCCTTGGAACCTTCTATGGCCTCCCCTGCTATCGGGGCCAAGTTTGTCGCTAACGGGGGGTTTCCACGCAATAAAAACTATATATTTGCATTGTATAGATAGAGGAATCCAACGATACCAAAATCGTCGATATCGGAGAGGTATATAGAAAATTACCTTAAATTGTCCTCATGGCCACAATGAGATCAAGTGTGCTGCATACAACTACCATGATATTGTTAAATTAAAATCATTTGCCGATATTAAATATTCAAATATCGCGGAAAAAAATAATTTCCATTCCATCCCACTTTACTAGAAAACACTCCGTCCAGCTTCAGCATACTGGACAAATTAAAACAACTCGGCCAGTAATTTCCTTGAAGAAAAGAACCTCGAAAATCCTCAATACAGCAAACAAACCTTTCACACCCCACGTGTTTATGTTGACATTGAAACATATTTGCCTTTCATGTATTTTTAACGGCCAAGTTATGGTATAGACACTAACAAAAAATAATTACAATCCTATTCTCTTCATATGCCAAGTTTCTTTAGGCCTACAAGGAGGTAAAATTACTCACATTTAGGCCTTGAGGCACGAAACGTGTCCGCTCCACACGAATAAAATCTCACGAAGGAAAGACGAAAGTTCCCCCGCACGCTCCCCCCCTCCGCCCGCGCGATGGTTCTTTTTGCTTATCATTTTTCTTTACTCGTGCAATAATAATCCCATAGTTTAGGTTTTTTTCTGTGTTGATTTTATGTTGATGAGGAATTCTATGCTTTTGGAAAAGAATATTTTTCTTATTCATGAAGAAAAAGAGTTAAAATTAAACAAAACTCTGCGCCCCTCCTATTGAGGGACGAGAGGATATTTTAGCCAATCAGAACGTAGTACTTTCATAATCTATAATCCGATTGGTCTACAGGAACCGAACAAACCAACATCCTGAAAGTATACCGCTTCACCAATCAGAATGCAGCATTTCTCGAACATCATGATCTGATTGGACTAAACCGGACTCATCTCCCAGGCATGGCGAGTTCCAAAGTGACCGGAGTCAAAACATCCCTCACATGCTCTTCTGAAAAACTTCGTCAGGAGGGAAAGAAATGTCAGTTTCTTTCGGTATTTATCTCGGAAGTAGTTCGTGCTGCATTGCCGTCAACAAGGTACTGAAAACTGACATTTTTCTCTTGCATGACTTATGCTTTTGTTCACCTGTGGCCGTTAGAAAAGGTTGATCTTTTGGGAGGGCACTCGCTCAGTTCCTCGTGTGCTTTATTATTGTTCTTCAATGTGTTTTTGTTTTAATGAATTAGGTGTTCAAAATATGTAACCAATAAAATGCAGTTTGAATGTGTGAGCAAAGCCCAGATTTGTGTTGCAATTGTATATGCTTTGTCATTATTTAAATGTTGCAAATGTCCATTCAACAAATGTGATTTATTATTTGAAATTTCTTGTTCCTTAGTAAGATATCTAGGAAGTTAACAATGTATTTTGATAAAAGCTGTTAATGGATATGTGTCATTAGTCAAGTACAATTTAGTATCAGAAAATGTAAATAACAGTAAAATGAAAAGTAACTAAATTGGAATGTAACTAATTTTGAATGTTAAATTACATTTAGTTCCCAGGGTTTTGATAATGCATTTACAGCTTAATTAAGTAATTTGTGTTGTCTCTTTCACATAATGTAATTATTTCAATATTTTACAGTATTCAGCCATGAGATTATAATTGCAACTCTTGTCTACACTGTATCTGTTAAAGTTATTTAATTGAGATTGAGATTGACTGATGTAAACATTATTGATCACATTATTCAAAGTGGTTTTTTACATCATTATTTAGGTTTTCAGACATTTTTAATTAACTAGCATGATAGGGATTTGTCATTCTTTTGGAAAATAGAAACTCATTT
>NW_020869497.1:74590-87090 GCF_003789085.1 Penaeus vannamei
GCTCCACCATCCTCATACTCCTCCCTCTGCTCTCCGACCTCCCTGCGATCCCCGCACGCCAACCCGCCCAGGAGCCCCCCCGACGCCGCCTCCCCCTCCCCCTCCCCGGGCCTAGGCCCGCCCATCCGCCCCCCCGCCCGCCCACCCCCACGCCATGCCGACATGTCGGCGGCGCCCCGACAAAGCCGCGGCCCGCGCAGCATACCCCCGAGCGCCTAGCCTCAGTTTCACCCCTTCACTCTCCTCCCTCCCTGCACCTCTTGCGCCCTCCGCCCTTCCTGCCCCCTCCTCCCTCCTCACCCCTTTGCCTCTCCCCTCCTCGCATGCACTATATCACAATGATACAATTCCAAAGCAACAATCATCTGCTGTTTGCACAACGACCTCCCCTAATTTAGTAAATGTTTCTTATCAAAGCACAACACGATACGCGATTAGAGTCGAAATGATAATCATGATGATAAGGATCTCGGCATCGCTCTCTCTGGAGCCGTTAGCGTCGGGGGCTGTATGCAAATTTGCGGGCGTGTGTGCGCGTGTGCGTGTGTGCTTGGTTTTTGCGTGTCTGTGTGTGTGTTTTTTTTTTTTGTTTTGTTTGTTTAATGGTGTGTGTATTTGTTGTGTGTGTTTTTTTTTTTAGTCTGTCTTTTGTGTTTATATATTTGTTCATATGTTTTTTTTATTGTGTATGTATGTGTATGTGTGTGTATATATGTGTATTTGTACGTATGTGTGTATTTGTATGTGTAGTTGTACGTATGGGTGTGTATATATGAGTATTTGTACGTGTGTGTGTTTATGTGCGTGTGTGAATGCAGATCCAAAGAAAAGACGAGGGGCAGGTCATTTCTTACTGGATTCGATCACACACCACACACACAACTCCTCCCTCTTGTCCTTGCTTCCCTCCCCTGTGCTTCCCTCCCCTCCCTTCCTTGTCCCCCTCCCTTCCCTTTCCCACCCACCCCTCTCCTTCCCCCTGTCCTTAACCCTTCCCCACCCCCGTTCCTCCCGACTCTCCTCCTCCTCCCTTACTCCCCCCACCGCCCCTCCCCCTTCCTCTGTGATCCCTGACCCGCAGTCTTCTAAGAGGTCAAGGAGTCATGGTCCCATTTTATGATTCATTGTCATTATCATCATTATTATTATTTTTTATTTCTCTTGTTGTCTGTAGAGTTGTCCTGAGGATTTATCAGTTGGGAATTATCATTTATTTTGTTTTCCCCCCATCTCTCTCTCTTTTTTCTCTGTCTCTATCTTTCTCTCTCTCTCTTCCTTTTTTTATCGAAATCCTCATATTCTTCCCTTTCCATCTCCATCCCCTTCGGTCCCTTCTTTCTTCTCTCCCTTATTCTTTCTTAATTTATTATATTTGTGTCTTGCATTTATTATATTTTGTCCAATTTTCATCTATTAATATTTTTTTAGTTGCTTTTGATTTGCCATATTGGGGTTTACAAACTATGTGAATCTTTAAGGTTTATGATCACAATAGGGATAGTTGTAAAAGCAGTAATTTATCGTGTTTTGATCATTGTATTTTGTTTCATTATTATCATCATATCGGGATATCAATGATCTATTAGTCGTCTTTCTATTATTATTTTTGTTGCTGTGGTTGATGTCCTTCTCGTTACAATCATTGATGTCAATATTATCATCATATTTGATATATTATCATTGTCATTATCATTGTTGTTATATATATTTTATTGTCATTATTATATTTTTTTATCATTTTATATTTATTATTGTTATTTTCAAATCACCATTATCATTATTATCATTATTGTTATATTGTTATATCATCCTTATTATATAGATTATAATGATAATGGATGTATGATGTAATATTAATGAAAATATAACAAAGTGATGATAATATTGATGACAATGATTTTATATTATACTTCATTATTTTATATTATTATATTATTTTTGTATCATATTATTATTTTGCTACATTATTATTATTATGTTTTATTATCATTATCATATTATTTTATATTTTATTATTATCAGTATTATATTATTATTATCAATTATTATATCAATTATATTATTATCATTATTATATTATCATTAGGTAAATTGGCATTCTTATTATCATGGTATTATGATTACCATAATCGTTTTATTAATGTCATTATAACTGTTTAAATTTATTATTTATTATTGCTAATAGTAGTAGCTGTTATTGTTTAGTAGTACTATAATTATTTTCATCGTGTTTCATTATCATTATTGTTTATAATGTTATATTTTATATCACTTGTTTTATGAATTTTTCTTTTCGTTATCTTTTATATGTATTTATATTATTATATATCGTATATATATATATTATATATATATATATATAGTATATAGTATATAGATATATATATTATATTTATTTTGGCATTATTGTTATCATTGGATAAATGTTAGTGTAGTATGATTCAATTGTTATTGTTATCATTTTCGTTAGTTATCGTTATAGTGTTTTGTCTTTTCTTCCCTTCTTATTCACCCTTTTCCACTGCCCATTCCCAGGCTCCCCCCACCCCTCCTCCTTTTTTCTGGCTCCACCAACCCCTCCCTCCTTTTTTCTTCATCCCTCCGTTTCCCTCATCTTTCTTCCCCAACCCTCGGCTCCTACGCCTGTCTCTCTTCCTTTCTTCCTCTCCCCCTACCCTTCCCTTCCTATTTCCTCCCTCTCCTTCTCCTTCCCAACTCCCCATTCTCAACCCTCGCTCTCCATTTCCTTATCTCCTGCTCTACTTCCCCCTTCGCCTCCCAATCCCCTTCACTATCTCCTCCTTTCTTTCCTCTTCCTTACCTCATTTCCTCCCGTCTTCCCTTACTCCATTTTTCTTCCCCCCCTCTCTGCCGCCATTTCTTCCTTCTTCCCCTCCTCCTCCTCCCTCCTCCTCACCATTCTCACCTCTCCTCCACCTTCCCTCCCTCCTACCCACCACCATTCTCCTCCTCCTCCTGCCTCCTCACCTTCGATTCCTTCCCCCTCCCTCCGCATTCTCACCTCCTCTCCCTCCCTTCTTACCCATTGTCTCCCCTCCCTTACCACTCCTCCGCGCCCTCGCACACCCCCCACCATACTACGCTTTACTCCAGATCCATTCTCCTAGGGGGCCAATTAGTCACCTTTCCCCTTTCACCCTTTACCTCATCTTCCAAGGGTGAGTCACCTTCTCCTCTCTCCCTTTTCTCTCTTCCGGCTTTGATGTCTTGGGGGAGGAGGAAGGGGGGGGAAGGGAAGGGAGGAGGGGGGATAAGGGTGGAAGGGGGGGGGAAGGTGGGAGGGAATGGGGGGAAGGGTGGGAGGGATGAGGGGAGGGGAAGGGTGGGAGGGATGGGGGAGGGGAAGGGGATAAGGGTGGGAAGGGGGAGGGAGGGAGGAGAGGGGAGGAGGGATGGGTTGGGGGAATAGTGTAAGGATAATAGGTAAAGGGGGAGGGATAAGGGTGGGGGGAAGTTATGGGTGGGAGGGGGATGGTGCAGGGGTAAAGGGGGAAGGGAGGGGAAGGGTGGGGGGAGAGGGTTTTGTGTTAGAAAGGGGTATGATAAAGGGGATAATGGGGGGGGGTAGGGATGGGAACAGGGGTGTGCACGGAGTTATGGGGGAAACGGGAGGGGTATGGTGAAGGGGGTTGTTAGGGGGGAGGAGGGTGATGGTGACCTCCCACGGGTTGCTCGTTGACCTTTTTTCTTCTTTTTCTTCATCAACTTATTGTAATTATTATCATTATTATCATTATTATTATTGTTATCATTATCTTTATTATTATTATTATTGTCTTCCTTTTTGTTATTGATTATTTATCATATTATTATTATTATTATATTATTTATTTTATTATCATTAATTACACATTAATTTATTATTACTAATATCACTAATATCATTAATATTTTATATGATATTATTATATTTGTTAACTGCTTAATTGACTCCTGCCTGTTTATATCTCTATCACTATCTTCATAGAAAAAAGTAAAAGTGAAAGATAAAATAAAAGTAAAAGTGAAAAGATAAAATATCATAAGCAAAGTGTTTCGAAAATATCTTCTGATATTTTCATTTCTATTTTTTATCTTGATGAATGATACACCTTCAAGATAAGTCGCAAAGCACACTGCTCTGTCTCACTATGTCTTCTGGCCTTCCTCTTCTATTGTCTCTCTGCCTATCTCTTCTCTCTCTTTGGCTTCTCTCTCTTTCTATCTGTTCTCTTCCTTCTCTCTTTCTCTAGTATCTATCTCTCTGCCTTCCTCTCTCTTTCTCTATCTTTTTGCCTTCCTCTGTATCTCTTTCTATTGTCTCTCTTCTCTCTATCTCTTATGTCTCTAGCTATGTCTCTTCTGCCTTCCTCTCTATCTCTCTCTCTGCTATTTCTCTCTTCTCTTCCTCTCTCTCTTTTTTTCTCTATCTTCTCTATCGCTATTTTCTATCTATGTGTCTCTCTCTTCTTTCTATCTATTTCTCTAGCTATGTCTTTTCTGCTTCCTCTCTATCTCTCTTTCTATCTGTCTTTCTCTGCCTTCCTCGCTATTTCTCTATCTATGTTGTCTCCTCTCTTCCTCTCTATTTCTCTAGCTATGTCTCTTTCTGCCTTCCTCTCTATCTCTCTTTCTATCTGTCTCTCTCTGCCTTCCTCGCTATTTCTCTATCTATGTGTCTCTCTCTTCCTTCCTCTCTATTTCCTCTATCTCTCTTTCTATCTCTCTCTCTCTGCCTTCCTCGCTATTTCTCTATCTATGTGTCTCTCTCTTCCTCCCTCTCTATTTCTATAGCTATGTCTCTTTCTGCCTTCCTCTCTATCTCTCTCTTCTCTCTGTCTCTCTCGTCCTCCCTCTCTATTTCTATAGCTATGTCTCTCTCTGCCTTCCTCTCTCTCTCTCTTTCTATCTGTCTCTCACTGACTTCTTCCCTATGCAGGTATTCTTTCTCTTTTCTCTCTGTAGATGTAAGTATAAGCATGAGTATGTGCGCGCGCGCGCGCACACACACACACACACACACACACACACACACACACACACACACACACACACACACACACACACACACACACACACACACACACAACACACACACACACACATACACACACACACACACACACACACATACACACATTACACATATATATATAGATATAATATAGATATACACACATCAGAGATCTCGCACCAGGGTCCTCGCCCCGGCCCGGGAGTCGGCAGCGCGCCACCCGGGGTAAGGATCTCGGGGCCAGACAACCCCCCCCCCCCTGATGGAAGGCCCCGCCACGGCCCTTCCGAGGACCTCGTGGCGTAAAACCGATCACACGTACATGTACTTACATGTGCTCTCGTATGACCATCCATGCGTGCTTATACAGTACACGCTGATCATACGAACTTTTCATTAGGTCCTTAAAGCCGATGAATTATCTCCCTGAGTAATCCCCTTAGAGCGAGACTGGAAGGGGGGGGCGCGAGGGCGATAACGGGGTGATCACAGGGTGGAAAATCCAATTGAAAAAACATTTAGGGATGAGTCTTACGCACGAAGGTATATAAAGCCCCGCATGCGCCGTGCCGATGAGACCAGATGGTATTCCGGAAAACATCAAAGGTCAAAAAGCGAGCTGGAACTGATAAAAAAAGGAATGAAACACAAAAAGGTTAATTTATTTGATCTCCGTAATTGTATCATCTTCATCCCGACGAGCAAGTCCTTTCGTGAGGATCAAAAAGATGTCACAAAAGAGGATTGTAACCGGATGTGTCTTTGGGCTCCTTGGCATGACACGCGTGGACGTCTCAGTGTAAACTAACATGTTCTTGAATATCACATTTTTATACATATCTAATACTTATACATACCTGAATGCTAATACATGGAAACATCCTATCAATCTTACAACAGTGAATAAAAGGAAGATTTTATGTGCACTAAATTATATATACGCCAACTAAACCATAGTATTATATGTAATTTGATATAATATGCTACACAATACTTTCATTTCGATTCTTATTTACTCAACAAGAACTGAAGGTTATTATATTTGCCATAACTATTACGTGTGGCTACAGAAAAAAAGAAAAACGTGAGAGTTACAGAATGATAGAAAAAGAGAAAAAATGGAAAAAGAGAGAAAAGGAGGAGGAGAGAGATCTTAATAACAAAAATAAAAAAAGAAAAAATTTAACTTTTTCTTTGTCTTCTGTCCACACAAATAAAAACAGATTACCAACATATGTCTTTCATCTATGTCTATCTATAGCTGTCTATCCATATCTATATTTCAATTTTTCCTTCTTTTATTCCCCCTCCCTCTACGCACTCCTTCCGTAACTCTTTTGAACCCTCAAGATCAACGAGCTTAAGAACAGACAAAGGAAATAATGATTAAATTCTTGCCCCGGTTCTCAAAATGGAAATCTGATTTAACACCAAGAGGCTGTGGAGGAGGGGTAGGAGGCCGGGGGGAGGGAGAGAGGGAGGGGGAAGAGGGGGGTACAGGGACGGGGTTGTAATCGTGATTTAATTAGCTATCGATCTTGCAGTGTCTATTGTTAAGCCAGGCAGGATGAGGTATCCGTTATTTTGCTTAATTAAATGCAGTTGTAATCATTTGTACCTTTTTTTTTTTTTTTACTTCCATGTTATTCACTTCGTTCACTGCTTACTTTTTTCTCATACACAGTACACACAGGGGGAGATTCAAAAACAAAATAAAACGGTATATCACAGCTGAGATTATTCACTGTAACAAATGGAATTAAACCTAAATCTTTAAATCTTTAATCTATAAGATCATAAAATGAAGACAAATAGACCTTTCTGACAACCATTAGCAATCTCATCAGTCGGATGCGTTTCCAGATAGCCCAATAAACGTTAAGAGTTTGTGTTGCATCAGTGGTCCATGTTGCAGAGGCGTATCATCCTTATTATTTTATTCTTTTTTTTTTTGTAGTTGTATCAATTTCATCACCATGATTGATATTGTCATTATTGTATTTATTAGTTGTAATATTACTGTTCTTATCATCACTATTATTATCATTACTACTACTACTATTACTACCACTAATATCATTATTATTACTATCATAATCATAAGGATTTGATTATCATTACTATTTCTATTTCTTTTATTTCTCCTTAAATTATTCTCATTACCATTATAACTCATTATTTTCACACTATTTTCAGTCTCCAATGCAGCTGTGATATGATCTTGCATGATCTACTGTAGAATGACATAATTCACAGCTATAATCTTATGGCAAGAATATTGATATAGAATAAAGGATACCCTGAAGATGGAATCCAGGAGGATATCGAGAGAGAACAGTTTGGTTACTGTGTTCCTGTTTGTTTTTATGATGTAGGATTTCATATCATGACATGTCAATATCGACATTCTTCTTCATAATTACTATAACACTGATAATTGATATACCTTTACTTCTGTTGTCATACTGACAATTGTACTATCCCTCCCTCCATCCCCTCTATCCTTTGCACTCCCTCCCGGATACACACGAGAATCACTCATGGCACAACAATACCCTTCTCCAGATTCCCTACCTCCTAATATCCCTCCTTTACACCCCCTAGCTCCTTCCCCTTCAAATTCCCCAACACGTACTTGCGTTATCATTCGTAAATCAACTAGGATATAGCTCTCCTACATTGGAATATTCGCGGTTTCCGCTCTCATAGATCAGACCTACGTCATATCCTTGCTTCTTATAATCCATCTATTATCTGCCTCCAAGAGACTTTCCTCACACACCCTCCTATTCCAATTCCCAATTACCATTTTATCTCTTCCCCACACTCCCTTTATGTCTCGTCTATACTTATCCATCATAAAACACCTTATGTCATACCTCCCATACAAACTTCTGTCCCGTGCACAGCTATTCGCATCTTTCTTCGCCGCTGGATCACAGTGATTTCAGTCTACTTCTCCCCATCCCATCCCATCCCATTGACTTTACTGCCTTTGAGACTCTAATTTCCCAACTCCAACCACCTTTCCTCGTAGTTGGTGATTTCAACTGCCGCCGCACTCTGTGGGGACTCTACCACCAACTCCCGAGGCCGACCTCTAGAACGCTTCTTCTTCACAAATACCTTTTTATTCTTAATTCAGATCGCCCCACACACTTTGACATGCGCACACAATCCTTTTCATGCCTTGACCTCTCTCTATGCTCTCTTACTTTACATCTAGATTTCCATTGGTCATTTCTAGACCACTTCCCCTATAGTGACCACTTCCCAATACTCCTTTCTCCTACTTCATATGTACCACTTCCTAATCCTCCACGCGGGTGCTTTGATAGAGTGACTGGCATACTCTCACTTCGCTCTCTACTATACCTATCCCTCCACCCCCCTTACCGTCCATTTCAGATATGCTACATTATTTTACAACCACGATCCTAAGAGCTGCCTATACAGCCATTCCTCGAACTTCAAGACCTTATACCTCTAAATGTGTTCCATGGTGGAATTCTGATTGCACCAAAGCGCTTCGCTTAAAACGAGCAGCCTGGAACAGCTATCGCTACAAACAAAGGCACCCCTCACCAGCTATCAGCCTTTATTTCCTTTAAAAAGAGCATCTGCCTATCTTCGCCGTACAATTAAAAAGAGCAAAACAAATAGCTGGCAAAAATTATGTTTCCTCAATTACATCATCTACATCTATTTCAGCTGTTTGGCGACGGATCCATAAATTATCAGGCAAACATCCCCCCCATCCTGCACCCGTCCTCCATATTCGAGATATTCTCATCTCTGAGCCTATCGAAGTAGCTAATGAACTGGGCAACTATTTCAGCCAGGTCAGTAGTGGCTCTCACCTTTCCCCACACTTTTCTTCCATTAAAGCCATCAAAGAACACACCCCTATTACCTTCACCCTATCCTCTGATGAGTCCTATAATGCTCCTTTTTCTTCTTCTGAACTCAACGCTGCATTACAGTCGTGCCGCAACACTCATGAAGGCCCTGATGGTATTCACTATCGTATGCTCCGACACCTCCCATCTTCCTCTCTATCCTTCCTTTTAACTATTTTCAACTACATATGGACGTCAGGAAATTTTCCTTCTCATTGGCGAGATGCTCTTATCCTACCTTTCTTAAAACCCAATAAATCAGGTACCCTACCCCAAGATTACCGCCCCATAGCTCTAACTAGCTGCTTGTGCAAACTACTAGAACGAATCTCCTTTCTCCTTCCCAGTTTGGTTTCCGACGTGCCCGAAGTACAGCAGACCCACTTGCCCATTTCGAGACATACATTACATCGGCATTTGCACGCCATGAATCCGTATTAGCCATATTCTTTGATCTAGAAAAAGCATAGGACACCACATGGCGATACCATATCCTCCAACAATTGTCCTCCTTAGGTTTACGTGGAAACATGAGCGTTTTCGTTAAATCCTTCCTTTCTAAACTTACTTTCCAGGTCAAGATTGCCTCTTCCACGTCATCATCCTTTCCTCAATTCGAAGGCGTCCCACAAGGAAGTGTGCTTAGTACCACTTTATGTCATTTACAGCAAGAAGGAATAGTCTCAGTCCTACCACCAGGAGCCAGAGCATCACTATATGTTGATGACTTAACCATCTATGCATCTGGCACATCCATACCAGATCTCTGTCAATTCCTTCAGTCTGCAATAACATCAGTAACTTCTTGGGCCACCAACCATGGCTTTCGCTTCTCTACCTCTAAATCTTTCCCCATCCTTTTCTCTCGCTCACGTACGGTCCCCAAACCCCCACTCTTCTTATATAATGCTCCACTCCAATACCGTTCTTCAGTCAAATTCCTAGGCTTTATATTTGATTCCAAATTGTCCTGGCGAGACCATATCTTGTTGAGCTTTTTCTTTGATATACGTCGCCTCCGAATCTTACAAACGCTTTCACATATCGCCTGGGGCTCAGATCGCAAAATTCTCCTGCATCTTCATGTTACCTTGATTCTCTCCACTCTAGATTATGGATGCCATATCTACTCCTCTGCCTCAACCTCTCTTCTTGCTCACCTTGATACAATCCATATATACTGAATCAGGCATGCCGTCCCTCTCTCGACGTCGAGCCCTTCTCTCTCTCCGATGCTATGCTCGATTTCACCAACTTTCCCTTACCAAACTAACTATTCCACAATCCTTACTTCATACCTTTACCTCTTCTCCACGTTTACCAACTTCTCTCCCCGTACGCATGGATACCCTCCTCTCCCATTCCCCCTTCCCTCATCTCCGACCTCTCCCACTGTCTGTCCATTCCATTCCTCCATGGATTATACCTAACCCCTGTATTTGCTCCTCAGTTTTCCCTGACCCACCAAAATCAGATATTCCCCCCTCTATCCTTCTCACTCATTTCCTTGACCATGTCTCCATTCATTCCTCCAGCATTCATGTTTACACTGACGGTTCCAAATCCATCTCAGGAGCAGGATTCGCAGTAACATTCCCAAATTGCACTTTCAAATACACCCTCCCTCCTGGATCTATTGTCCTTACTACTGAACTATATGCACTCCTTTTTGCCATAAGACGCATATACTCATGCACCTCTTCCTCTTTTACTATTTTTACTGACTCCCGTAACTCTTTAATCCTCATAAAGTCTATGCACTCGACCAATCCCCATGCCTGTAAGATCCAGAACTGGTTGTTCTATCTATCCACACGTCACAAATCTGTCAGATTTTGCTGGGTACCCAGCCATGTTGGAATCCCTGGCAATGAACAGGCAGATACTCTTGCACGATATGCCGCAATGTCCACATCACCTCAGCAACGCTTCTCACATATTCCAGCTACGGATTACTACCCCCATTTTAAAACCTCCTTGTATACCCGATGGCAATCTTTTTGGTCAAGACTCCACAACAATAAATTACATACCGTAAAACCATCAATCTCCTCTTGGTCAACTCCATTTCACAAAAACAGACGTTGGGAGACGACCCTCGCACGATTACGTATTGGCCACACTCGCCAAACACATGCCTATCTGATGTCACGCTCAATCCCGCCCCTATGTCCTCTGTGTGGGACTGAAAGAGGGATGTTACATATTCTCTTGTCCTGCACACGCTTTAATACAGCACGTACCTCTGATATGTTGGGAGGTCGGTGCAGGGAGGATAGGTGTGGAAAAGCAGACATCCTTACAGAATCCCACAGCTTCTTCTTCGACAACCTGTTCTCCTTCCTCAGATCAAGTAAATATCCTTCATATGATCTAACTCCCTTGCCTAAACCACCATAATCTTTTCCCTCATCTTCAACCTTTCAACACTATTCTAGATAGTTGACACATAGCAACTATCACTTGACATCCCCCTTTACTATACCTTCCTATAGTGCTATATGACCTTAGATGTCTAGCACATTTATCTTAACCATTAACCATTATCTTTTTATGCGATATATCTTATATCGCATAAAAAGATAATGGTTAATGGTTGTGTCATTCTATCTAAAAAAAAAAAAATGATTTTGGTGAAAAGTTGATTTGAAAGCATAGAAAAAAGAGAAATAAGATTTTTTTTGTTTGCTTGCAATGGCTGTTCCGCAGTAACCGGAGTTTTCATAAAAGTGTTGATAGTAGTGACGGAGAGAAAGTATAGATAAGAAAGAAGTGAAAGAGAAAAGGACGAAACAACGAATGATGGTAGAAGGAGAGAGGAAGAAGAAGGAAGGGAGAGGCATAAGGAAGATGAGAAAGATGGATAGAGGAAGAAGGGTGTAGTGAGGAAATAGGAAGGAAAGGGGAGAGATTAGTAGAGATAAGGAAAGGAGGAAGGAGGAAGGGAGACGAAGAAAAATAATGAGGAAAAGAGAAGAAAGGAGTAGCAAGAGAGATAAGAGGAGAGGGAGGAAGGAGAGGAGAGGAAATAATAAAGGAGAGAACAAGGAGGGAGAAGAAGCTAAGTAAAGGGAAATGGAGATTACGAAGAGATATAGAGGGATGGGGGAAAGGAGAAAGAAACGGTAATAAGGAAGAGGCGGAAGGAGAGAAAAAAGGAAAGAGAAATACGGTGTAAGAGAAAGTAACTTTGATGGAAAGTAGGAAACAAATAAGAGAGGAAGCAAGAAAGATAAGAAGAGCCCGGAAAGGGAAGGGAGGAAGAAGGGGATAAGGAGGAAGGGAGAGGGGGGAGGGGGAGAGGGGAGAGGGAGTGTCTTCCTACCTGAATGTGGTTTTGTCCCCCTGGTGTTCACAATGCTGAGATCAAGAAGTAAAAAAAATGAAAAGCGAGGAAAAAAAGACAAGGTAATAAAAGACACGGGGACAGAAGGGAAAGGGGACATAAACAACAAAAGAGAACGTAAAAGAAGAAGAGAAAGAGAGAGAGAGAGAGAGCCAGGAAAAAAAGACAGAGAGAGAAAGAACGCAAGACAAGACACACCAGAAGTCCATGGGAAAATGTCCCCCCAGATAGTCGATCCCCC
>NW_020869497.1:99590-102090 GCF_003789085.1 Penaeus vannamei
CATTGTTAGACGAGCTGTCGACCACGCAGTATGATAATTACCATGGGTTGGCTTTGTTTACATGAGTGTCAACGGCGGCACTTCACAATGTAACATCACTATTATGAACGGTCGGGAAATACGAGCGTAGGAGGTGCGCCGAGGTCGAGGAGGGAAATCGCCTCTACGGTGGGGCGGCGTAAGGTCGAGATTGGTGGCGGGGATATCGCGTGTCGTACCGGCTTTGTGGAGGGAGAGAGAGCGAGTATATTAGGGTTTGGTGAGGAAGGGAGGGATCGGACGGGCTCGAAGGTGGAGGTAATTTAGGTCTTAAGGACTCGGGGGATAAGGGCGAGAATGGGGTGCGTGCGAGGCGTGTGGGATCCGCCCCCGTTGTGAGTAATTGTTATGAATACAGCCAATAACAGCGATGAGCAGCGGTCGTATTGTAATCCCGTCTGTCACAGCCGATCACCGCTTTTCGAAATGGTTCGCCGCGCCGGGGCCGAGCGGGTCGAGCGGAGGCGAACGCTACGCACAGCGACACTGCCACGGGACGGCCACCGCAGCGGGAGGAAAAGGCAAGCAGATGAAAATGAGAGAATTGGGAGAGAGAGAAAATGAGAGAATTAGGAGAGAGAGAAAATGAGGCAATTGGGGAAAAAGAGAAATCGAGAGAATTAGGAGAAAGAGAAAATGAGGCAGTTGGGTAGAAGAGAAAATGAGAGAATTAGGAGAAAGAGAAAATGAGAGAATTGGGAGAAAGAGCAAATGGGAAGAGGAGAAAGAAAAATAAAAGTAAAAAACAAAAGATGGAAACAAAAACCGGTGCTGAATCCCCCGGCGCAAAGAGACAAACTCGACAAGAGAAAACGTACGAGTTTTGTCTTGGATAAATCGTTAAAAGGAGTTGCGAGTGGACAGAGAGGGGAGGGGAGGGGGAGAAGGAGGGGAGAGGAGGATCGGGGGGGGGGACGAGGCTCCATAGAGGGGAAACTCTGACGGGACCCTAGCTGACCTTTGATCTCTCTGAGGGGAGGGCGGGGACGGCGGCTGACCCTTGTGTCCGTACGTCGGTGTGTATCATCGAAGGAAACTTTGGGATGCACATAGGAAAGGGGAAAAAAAGGGGACGCGGTACTCAAAATTTTATTCCGAGTTCGTTATTTTATTGTCTATAGCGAGCATACTTTCGATTTTTTTTTTTTTTTTTTTTTTTGATTATTGCGTATTTAGTGAAGTTTGAAGAGTTTTTTTTATCTGGTAATGATGACTCGGTTCTCCAATAGTGAAAAGAATTAATCTTAATATGTAAATCAGTTTCATGCTTGCAGATTCGTTAACTGAACTAGATACATGAACATATTACGTTATTCTGTCGGTTAAACATTTCTTCTCTCTGCTTATTTCCGTTGCAGCCGAAAGTTCCCAAATTGTTGCACTTTGTAATTAAGTCTCCAAATTGCCATAGTTTTTTCCAGTGTTTATTTTTCTCATCTCTCTTTTTTCTTTTTCTTTTTTCACGCGAGCGAACTTCTTTTTGACTTTTGTGCACACGGTCTGTAGTTGCTAATGAAGTGCTGCCCGTTTTTTGTTGGCCGCTCCCGAGTCTTTTTTTCTGTCGAGAGGGGGCACTTCGCTATTGTTTTTTCGCATAATGTTTCATTTGTTTTTGCCTCCTCCTGTCACCCTGAGAGCGAGGTTAAGATGTTTGGTGTAAACAAGATGGAGAGGGTAGTTTATGTAAAGCATTATTGATGAGGATAAAGAATATGACATGAAAGTATTTCAGATTCTTGTATCAAAAGGGAGAGAAAAAAGGTGAAGGTCTGACTCAGCAAGGCGTTTGAGATATCTGTAAGTGTTTAATTTATTCCTTAGCTTAATTAGTTGCTTTCCTTTAATGGGCCATGAATCATCTGAATCAGTCTCCTAGAAGTTGCTGGTAATATACGTTCAGAATATCCATAAATAACACTTAATCATAATCAGATATCAAGTTTCAATGAACCTCCGCTTAAGTCAATTAATAGAGAAGCAGCGAACATTAAAACGCAAAAGCAAAATAAAAAAAACAAGCGATGCAATATGGGAAACAAGCGTCACATCCAATCTGTTGTCACTTAAAACAAGAGAAAGTCGGCTTGGCCTTCTATAAAGGTTCCGATCCCACGGGAGGAAGATCAAAGCCTCTCGGATTATAGATTTTTCTTTTCCCTTATTCCCGCGTCTCTTGCTCCCTCCCCTGATCCCGCCAATGTATTATCATTTCGTAATTCCACCCTATTCTTTAAGAGTTCACTCCCTCCATTCTTTATCTTCCCACCATTAGGAGTGAAGGAATTTAAGACCCTAATTTCGAAATAGCGTCAGTCCCCAAAGTCAAAATAGAGCGAATCAAAGTCACGCTTCTAGAATCGAACATAAAGGTTGCTAAGGGCGATTTTCTAGCTTCGTTTTCCAAAATTCGTGTTGTTTTGAATAAGATGATCATTATGGCTTTGGAAAACTAACAGACAGC
>NW_020869497.1:109590-117090 GCF_003789085.1 Penaeus vannamei
TTTATTATTTTTTATTTATTTATTATTATTATTTATATTTATATTTTATTATTTTTATATATATGTATTTAATATTATTTTTTTTATATTCTATATATATATTTATTATTATATTTATATTTTTATATTTATTATAATTTTTATTTTATTAATTATTATTTTATTTTTTTTATATTTATTTATTTTATTTTTATTATTATTCATTATTTATTTTATTTATTATTTATATTTTTATATTTAATATTATTTTTTTTATTTATTATATATATTATATTTATAATTAATTTTATTTATTTATTATTATTATTGTATTTTTTTTGCATTTATATTTTATTATTGCTATTTATATTTTATTATTTTTTCTCTATATATTTATTTTATATATTATTTTTATTATTTATTATTTTTTATTTATTTAATTTATATTTTTATTTTATTATTTTTTTTTTTATTTATATTTTTTTTTATTATATTATTATTTTTTTTATTATTTTATTTATTTTTTTTTATATTTTTTTCTTTGTTTATATTTATATTATTTATATTTATTTAATTATTTTATTTTTATTTTTATTTATATTATTTATTTATATAATTGTATTGTTATTTTAGTTAATTTGTTAATGTTTTTTATTTAGTTTATGTTTATATAATATTTTCATTATTATATGTTATTATTTTTTTTATTATTATTTTATTTATATTTATATATTTAAATATATATTTATTATTCTATTTATATTATATTTTTTTTTATTTTACATATCACTCACTACTCATTTTTTATATATCTCTCATTCTTATCATATATCTTATTCTATTCTATATCTATCTATTTTTTCCACTCATCTACTACACTCATATATCATCTATATATCATCACACTTCCTATTACTTTTCTCACTATATATTTTTTTTATATTATTTTTTTATTATTTATTATTATTATTATTTTTATTTTATTATTATATATAATATATATTTGTATTATTATTATTATTTTTTTATATATTATATGTTTATTTTTTTTTTTATATTAATTATTATTTTATTTTTTATTTATTTATTTTATTTTATTTATTATTATATTATTTTTATTTTTATTTTTTTAGTTGATGATGTAGTATGAGGATGATGTGAGTTATGTGTGGAGTAGAGTAGTGAGAGAGTATGTTATGAGTGTTAGAGGATATGAGTATATAGTAGAGAGAGAGTAGAGTATGTAGTGGTATATGATAGAGTAGAGAGAGAGGGTTGTGAGATGATGTGTATAGTATGATGATTGAGTATGATGTATGAGAGAGAGAGAGAGAGTAAGAGAGATTGTATGATTATATTTTTTTGTATGTGTACATGTGTATGATATTTTGAGACTCAGTATGATCTCATATGTGATCAGATGTATATGTTAGACATGAAGTATCAGAGACATTGTATGTACATTATTTCAGATACTATTTATTACAGTAGTATCAGATATTATCTCAAGTATGACATAGTACTATATATGTGTACTATTTTTTTTATATGACTATATGACATATATGTATCAAATTGATATATGTATGTATTTGTATGTTTTAGTATGATGTATAGTGATAGTGTATATGTATGTGTATATGTAGAGTAGTGAGAGATGAGAAAGTATGTATGTATATGATGATTTATCTATATTATTTTTTTTTTTTTTTTTTTCATTTTCATTATGAACATTACATTATAATATCTATATATTTATTATATTTTTTTATTCTGTTTTTTATTGTGTATTACTATATGTACATTCTCATAATCTATTTCTAATATATCATGTATTAGATATGTTATTAGATAATTGTATTATTACATAGGTTTGACTTGTAAATAGTAGGATATATAGTGTATTATTATATATAATATGATATATTTTTTTTTTTATTATATTATATTTTTTGTCTTTATAGTGTGTTGTGAGTGTGTTGTGTGTGGTTGTGTTGGGTGTGTTTGGTTGTTTTGCATTATATCTTATCTATATACATATGTTATTTTTTTTCTATATTTATTTATTTTTTTTTTATGTTTAGATTATTTGCATTTAACTATAATTAATTTATGTGAATCCTTGCCTTTCCTTTTTGCGTCGAGTGTGTGATATATTTACTATAGATATATAAAATTAACATCAACCTATATATCACCATTAACTTGATATCCACATTTCTCTCAATACCTTTATATTATTACTTTTTATATACTTCCTCTCCAGAAAAGAAAGATATAAAGTAAATGAAAAACTCAAATATTTCCTCTCCGCCGATATATTTTATTTCTCTTTTTCTCGTGTTATGTTCGATGTGTCCTCTTGTCAAATATTCCTCATAAATATTCGTGTGTCTCGGTACTATTTCGTTTTTTGTCTCTCTTAAACTCCATATAGTTATATCTCCTGATCATTGGCGTCATCTACTTCATTCCCTATACTGCACGCAGCCGCCCGCTTATTGTTCTAAACGTTTTTTTCTCTATCTTTTTTTTATTCTGTACATAATATTCGTTGTGTGAATTTCGTGTTATGTTTTTTGTTTTTTCTTTATCGTTTTTTCTCTTTTTCGCTTGTGTGTCCATTTTCGTGTCGTCTCGTTTCCTGTTACGCGTGTTGTTTACGTGTCTCTTGGAGAAGTCTAATTTACTCTCTTATTTCATGTGTACTGTTCTCATGTGTTTCCTTAATCACTAATTCAATTTCTTCTTTCTTGTCTCTTATCCCTGAGTGTTTTTTTTTGTTTGGTGTGTATTGGGATTTATTGATGTGCAGTTGCGTGGTGGTGAGGGGAGAGGGGAGGGGAGTGTGGGGGAGACAGAAGGGCTGTTGAGGGGAGAAAGGAGACGAGAGAGAGGAAGGGGTGGTTTGCAGTGGAGGAGGGAGAGGGGGGGGGGAGGGAGAGATGTAGGGAAGGGGTGCTGTAGGAGAGGGGAAGGGGGTGCCAGAGGATGCGGGAGGGGGGGAGGGGAGGGAAGTCACGAGGGGAGAGGGGAAAGGAAAGCTGCGAAGGGAGAAGGGAGATGAGCGAGGGAAAGAGGAGGCAGTAAAGGGACGTTGCGAGGGGAGAGCGAAAAGGAAAAGAAAAGAGAGGAAAAAGGGAGATTAGGAAGAGAGGAGGAAAAGGGAAGGAGGGGAGGCGAGGGAGCGAAGAGGGGAAGAAGGGGTGAGACCAATTCAGGGCAAGACTGAGGGCAAGCTTTGTCCGCAATGGGAAGAAATTCGTTTTTCAGTTTCATTCGCTTCCAGAAACTAACTGATACTTGGAACGAGAAATAAAGAGGGAGGTTTATCTATCTGTGCATCTATCTGTCTATCTCTATCTTTCTATCTATTTATTTCTGTCTATTGATATCTGTTGACAGACCTTAAGTCGATGTTAATATAAAGAAAAAAATGCAGAAATCTATAACAAATACGAATATTTTCACACTCAAAAAAATAAAAATAAAAATGAAAATAAATAAATGATAAAATGAAATAAAATTAAATAAATAAAAAACAAGAAAAAAAGAGTCCCAAATCAGACATGAAATTCGCAAAACAACCACAAACAAAGAGCTTTCAAGAGAGCTGTGGTTCTGTCTCATTCCGAGAGTGATTTCAAAGACAGATCACTCTACTTCATTCATGCCTTCAGAGCTTCCACACTCAAAGTAAGAAAATGGTTATCAACTGACATGAATTTTCCCAAGCGATCTATTTTCTGTGATCTTTTCCTGAAAATAAGAAAAATGGTTAATCAACTTACATGAATTTATTCTGTGATCTATTTTCTCAAAATAAAAAATGGTTATCAACTGACATGAATTATTCTAATGGATCTATTTCCTCAAAGTAAGAAAATGGTTATCAACTGACATGAATTTTCTTAAGCGATCTATTTTTCCCTCAAATAAGAAAATGGTTAATCAACTGACATGAATTTTCTTAAGGGATCTATTTCTCAAAATAAGAAAAATGGTTTATCACTGACATGAATTTCCTTAAATGGATCTATTTCCTCAAAATAAGAAAATGGTTATCAACTGACATTAATTTCCTTAATGGATATTCCCAAAATAAGAAATGGTTATCACTAACATTAATTTTCTAAGTGTTTCCTCAAAAATAAGAAATGGTTATCAACTGAACATGAATTTCTATAGGATCTTTTCCTTTAGAAAATCAACTTACATGAATTTTATTAAGGGATCTATTTTCTCAAAATATGAAAATGGTTCATCAACTGACATGAATTTCCTTAATGGATCTATTTCCTCAAAATAAGAAAATGGTTATCAACTGACACGAATTTTCTTAAGCGATCTATTTCCTCAAAATAAGAAAATGGTTATCAACTGACATGAATTTCCTTAATGGATCTATTTCCTCAAAATAAAACAATGTTTAATCAACTGACATGAATTTCCTTAATGGATCTATTTCCTCAAAATAAGAAAATGGTTATCAACTGACATGAATTTCCTTAATGGATCTATTTCCTCAAAATAAGAAAATGGTTATCAACTGACATGAATTTCCTTAATGGATCTATTTCCTCAAAATAAGAAAATGGTTATCACTGACGAATTTTTCTTAAGCGATCTATTTCCTCAAATAAGAAAATGGTTATCAACTGACATGAATTTCTTAATGATCTATTTCCTCAAAATAAAACAATGTTTAATCAACTGACATGAATTTCCTTAATGGATCTATTTCCTCAAAATAAGAAAATGGTTATCAACTGACATGAATTTCCTTAATGGATCTATTTCCTCAAAATAAGAAAATGGTTATCAACTAACATTAATTATTCTAAGTGATTTCCTCAAAATAAGAAAATGGTTATCAACTGACATGAATTTTCTTGAGCGATCTTTTCCTGAAAATAAGAAAATGGTTATCAACTGACATGAATTTCCTTAATGGATCTATTTCCTCAAAAAAAACATGCACTGAGAAAATGGATCTATTTCCTCAAAATAAGAAAATGGTTATCAACTGACACGAATTTTCTTAAGCGATCTATTTCCTCAAAATAAGAAAATGGTTATCAACTGACATGAATTTCCTTAATGGATCTATTTCCTCAAAATAAAACAATGTTTAATCAACTGACATGAATTTCCTTAATGGATCTATTTCCTCAAAATAAGAAAATGGTTATCAACTGACATGAATTTCCTTAATGGATCTATTTCCTCAAAATAAGAAAATGGTTATCAACTAACATTAATTATTCTAAGTGATTTCCTCAAAATAAGAAAATGGTTATCAACTGACATGAATTTTCTTGAGCGATCTTTTCCTGAAAATAAGAAAATGGTTAATCAACTTACATGAATTTTATTAAGTGATCTATTTTCTCAAAATATGAAAATGGTTCATCAACTGACATGAATTTCCTTAATGGATCTATTTCCTCAAAATAAGAAAATGGTTATCAACTGACACGAATTTTCTTAAGCGATCTATTTCCTCAAAATAAGAAAATGGTTATCAACTGACATGAATTTCCTTAATGGATCTATTTCCTCAAAATAAAACAATGTTTAATCACTGACATGAATTTCCTTTAATGATCTATTTCCTCAAAATAGAAAATGGTTATCACTGACATGAATTTCCTTAATGGTCTATTTCCTCATAAGAAAATGGTTATCAACTAACATTAATTATTCTAAGTGATTTCCTCAAAATAAGAAAATGGTTATCAACTGACATGAATTTTCTTGAGCGATCTTTTCCTGAAAATAAGAAAATGGTTAATCAACTTACATGAATTTTATTAAGTGATCTATTTTCTCAAAATATGAAAATGGTTCAATCACTGACATGAATTTCCTTATGGATCTATTTCTCAAAATAAGAAATGTTAATCAACTTAACAATGAATTATATTAAGTGATCTATTTTTCTCAAAATATGAAAAATGGTTATCAACTGACATGAATTTCCTTATGGAATCTATTCCTCAAATAAACAATGTTTAATCAACTGAATGAATTTCCTTAATGGATCTATTTCCTCAAAATAAGAACAATGGTTATCACTGACATGAATTTCCTTAATGGATCTATTTCCTCAAATAAAGAAAAATGGTTATCAACTGACACGATTTTTCTTAAGCGATCTATTTCCTCAAAATAAGAAAATGGTTATCAACTGACAATTTTCTTAAGGATCTATTTCCTCAAAAATAAACCAATGTTTAATCAACTGACATGAATTTCCTTAATGGATCTATTTCCTCAAAATAAGAAAATGGTTATCAACTGACATGAATTTCCTTAATGGATCTATTTCCTCAAAATAAGAAAATGGTTATCAACTAACATTAATTATTCTAAGTGATTTCCTCAAAATAAGAAAATGGTTATCACTGACATTTTTCTTGAGCGATCTTTCCTGAAAAATAAGAAAATGGTTAATCAACTTACATGAATTTTATTAGTGATCTATTTTCTCAAAATATGAAAAATGGTTCATACAACTGACATGAATTTCTTAATGGATCTATTTCCTCAAAATAGAAAATGGTTATCAAATGACACGAATTTTCTTAAGCGATCTATTTCCTCAAAATAAGAAAATGGTTATCAACTGACATGAATTTCCTTAATGGATCTATTTCCTCAAAATAAAACAATGTTTAATCAACTGACATGAATTTCCTTAATGGATCTATTTCCTCAAAATAAGAAAATGGTTATCAACTGACACGAATATTTCTTAACGATCTATTTCCTCAAATAAGAAAATGGTTATCAACTGACATGAATTCCTTAATGGATCTATCTATTTCCTCAAAATAAAACATGTTTAATCAACTGTGAATTAATGGATCATTTCTCAAAAATCACTGTAATGAATTTCCTTAATGGATCTTATTTCCTCAAAATAAGTAAATGGTTTATCAACTAACATTATTATTCTAAGTGATTCTCAAAATAAGAAAATGGTTATCAACTGACATGATTTTCTTGAAGCGATCTTTTCCTGAAATAAGAAAATGGTTAATCAACTTACTGATTTTATTAAGTGATCTATTTTCTAATATGAAAATGGTTCATCAACTGACATGAATTTCCTTAATGGATCTATTTCCTCAAAATAAGAAAATGGTTAATCAACTGACATGAATTTTATTAAGCGATCTATTTTCCTCAAAATTAGAAAATGGTTATCAACTGACAATGAATTTCCTTAATGGATCTAATTTCCATCAAAATAAGAAATGGTTAATACAACTACATGAATTTTATTAAGTGATATCATAATATTTCCTCACAAATAATGAATAATGGTTTATCAAACTTGCTATGATAATCCCTTAATATGATCTTATTTCCTCAAATAAGAAAATGGTACAACTGACACAGATTTCTTAAGGCGATCTAGTTTCCTCAAATTAGGATAAAATGTATTATTCACTGACATGTAATTTATCCTAATGATCTATTTCTACAAATAAAACAATAGATTTAATAACAACT
>NW_020869497.1:124590-130355 GCF_003789085.1 Penaeus vannamei
ATAGCACCATATTCTGCATAGCATTAACATTAACGATTATCTCCAGTGCAGCTGATAATAGTTATTTTCTTTATTATTTATATTATATCTGTCGAATTCAGATCACATATTCAGGATCGTTTCCTCTGAGCTTCTTAAATTTACTTACTTGATTTAATTGTTGATTTATATATTTATTAATCTATTGGTTTGTTATCAATGTTACTTGAAAGCTAGGTTAGAGACGGTGGAAGACAGAAAAGGATATTTGACCATTTTTTTATTTTTGATTTGATTATTATTATTATTATATTATTATTATTATTTATTATTATTATTATTTATTATTATTATTATTATTATTATTATTATTATTATTATTATTATTATTATTATTATTATTATTATTATTATTATTTTATTATTATTATTATTATTATTATTATTGTCATTACTATTATCATTATCATCGTTATTATTACCATCATCATTATTATCATTATCATTGTTATTATCATTATTATTATTATCATCATTAGTAGTAGTAGTAAAAAAGTTTGATAATAACAACAGCAATAATACTGAAACATTTAAAATAATAATAATGATAACATTATGATAACTAATAGCAGGAATGATACTGATATGACAATAGTTATTATTATTGTTACCATTATTATTTATTATAATCATTATTACTACATCATCATTATTTTCAAGATTGTTGTTATTATTATAGTTGTTGATATTATCATTATTATCATTATTACTATTATCATTATTATTATCATCATTATCATCATCATCATTATTATAATTGATGATAATGATAATTATACTATTATCATTACCATTATTATTGTTATTGTTATTATTGTCATTATTATAATTACTATCATTATCATTATCATTATTTTATTATTATTATTATTACCATTATCATTCTTATCATCATTATTATTACTATCATAATCATCATCATCATGGCAATTGTTATCATAAAGAGGAGTAAAAATAATTGTTAATTCTGGGTAAAGACGGGTAGATTAAGGAATTCGTATCCCAACTCTAGAAATAAAAATAGACAAAACATCTAACACCTAACAAACTATTAATAAAAATAACAACAAATCAACAACAGTCATCATAAACATTCCTTACCTTTCTCATAACTGTTGTTAGCATAATCACAATCATCATAAACATTCCTTACCTTTCTCATAACTGTTGTTAGCATAATCACAATCATAACAGTAACAACCAGAAAGTGAGTATATTACGCAATATATCTTTTCAAGGAAGGTCGATATACCCTCAATATGAATATGAGAAATAAATCGACATTTCTTTTTTATATAAAGTTTATATTAAGAAGGCAAACATAAACATTGGAGTGTTGGCTTTATCGGCACCACTTAATCACGGCATTAATAAGTATACATTTGATAAATTCGACTTGCAAATGTTTAGGTGAATTTATTTGGTACTCTGTAATGGGAAAAGGAAAGTACTTTGAGGATTGAGGTAAAATTTCATAAATTGATGTAATAGCTATCAATGTTTATCCTATTATCTTTTTTTTTAAGAATGGGAAATGATCAATCTTATTAGTGCTATTATTGGTTTTGATATTATTATAATCATCATCATTATTGTTTTTTCGTATGTCTATTTACGTATCTGTTATCTCTACTGTATACTTTGGGGGGAGGGGGTAAAATAATATGAAACGTAAAAAAAATATAATGTCGAATTTGTGATAAAGAGCAAAAAGGCGAGAGAGAGAGAGAGAGAGAGAGAGAGAGAGAGAGAGAGAGAGAGAGAGAGAGAGAGAGAGAGAGAGAGAGAGAGAGAGAGAGAGAGAGAGGGGGGAAAGAAAGAGAGAGAGAGAGAGAGAGAGAGAGAGAGAGAGAGAGAGAGAAGAGAGAGAGAGAGAGAGAGAGAGAGAAGAGAGAAGAGAGAGAGAGAGAGAGAGAGAAGGGAGGGAAGAAAGAAAGAGGGAGAGCACGAGAGAGAGAAAGCGATAGAGCGAGAGAAAAGATAAATACATTGATTAAGAAAGAAAAATCAGAGAGAGAGAAAAACACTCCCCCTCACCCCTCCCCCCATCCACCCCAAGCAAAGAGGGAACAAGAGAACCCGTGTTCAGCTGAACGGCTCAGACTCCCTACCCCTCCTCCTCCCCTTCCCCTTCCCCCCTCCCGCTCCACCCCCCCCTCCTCCTCTCTTTCCTCCTCCTCCTCCTCAAGGCTAAGAGTTGAGTCACACTTCGAACAACAACCATTGCTACTAGTTAATAATCCCCAATTAGGGAACTACCGGGAAGGGAGAGCCGATGGCCGTTAGACAAGGAGAGGTCAACGGGTGGAAACTTTTTGGCGGGAGATTTGAAATGAAGGAGGGGAGGGGGGGGAGGGGAAGAAGAGAGAGGAGGTGAGGGGGTGAGAGTGGTGAGTGGGGAAGTGAGGGGGTGAGAGAGGAAGTGAGGGGGTGTGAGGGGTAGGGTGGTGAGTGGGGTAGTGAGGGGTGAGTGGGGAATTAAGGGGTAAGTGGGGAAGTGAAGGGAATGGAGAAGTGAGGGGTGAGCGGGGTAGTGAGGGGTGAGTGGGGAAGTAAGGGGGTGAGAGAGGAAGCGAGGGGGTCAGAGGGGTAGGGTGGTGAGTGGGGTAGTGAGGGGTGAGTGGGGAAATGAGGGGGTGAGTGGGGAAGTGAGAGGGGTGAAGGATAAGGAGCAAAGAGGAATGGCTTCTATTTTGCTTTTTCTTATTACTTTGTGCATGGTTTTCTGATTTTCTATCTATTTTTTGTTTTTATTTCTAATTCTGTTCCAGTCTCTCTCTCTATCTATCTATCTTTCTATCTATCCATCTATCCCTCTCTCTTTCTCTGTCTCTATCTTTCCCGATATTTTTTATTATTATTATTATTCTTATCCTCGCCATCTTCTTTCTTGCATTTCCCTTTCTATCCATAATCCTCCTAATATTTCCACCTCTTCCTGTTTTTCCCTTCTTTTACCATTTCCTCTCCATTAACATTTATCCCCGTTTAGTTATATTTATATCCCTTTCTTTATCTCCTCTTTATCTCCTCTCTACGTTCTCTCCCCTCCTTTCTACTCTTTGGTCTCTGTTTTATCACCTTATCTTCCTCGTTATCTTTTATCTTCTTATCCTTCTCGCGTCGCTTCTTTGAGGTCAAACAGCTGATCCAAAGACACCTTAATGTTTGAAGAGAAGGGAAGGGTGTGAGGAAGAGGGGAGAACGTGGGGAAAGGAGGAAGGGAGGAGAGAGGGAAGGAAGGAGGGAGAACGAGGGGAGAGGAGGGAAGAAGGACGAGGGGAGGGAAGGAGGAGGAAGGAAGGACGAGGAGAGGAGGAAGAAGGACGAGGGGAGGAACGAGAGAAGATGGAGGGATGGAAGGAAAGAGGGTAGGAAGTAAGGAGGTGGAGGGGGGAGGAAGGAAGGAAGGACGAGGGGAGAGTAGGAAGAGAAGGAAGGGGAAGAGAAGGGAGGAAGGAGGGAAGGCAGTAGGGGGAGCAGGATGGAGGGAAGGAAGGAGTGTAAAGGAGGGGAAGACGAGGAGAAGAAGGAGTGTAAGGGAGGAAGGAAGGAGGGGAAGACGAGGAGGGAAGAAGGAGAAAAGAAGGATGATGAGGAAAGGAGAAAGAGGGGCAGAGGAGAGGGGAGAATGAGAGAAGGAAGGAAGAGACGGAGAAGAGGAGGAAGGAAAGAACTACCAAGGAGGAAAGGAGGAGAGGAGAATGAGGGAAAGAAGAGGGCAAGCGTGAGGGGAAGGGGGCATGAGCGAAGGGAAGGAGGGGGAGAAGAGAAAGAGAGAATGAGGGCAGAAAAGACGAAGGAAGGAGAAAAGGAATGAGGTATGAGGGCAGGGAGGAATTTGAAGATGAGGGTGTATGAGGGAATGGAAAGGCATAAAGCGAAGGGAGGGAGAATAAATGAAAGGAGGAAGAGGGATGTGAGGGAAGGGTAAGAATGAGTGAAGGGATAAAAATGAGGAAGTATGAGGTAAGAGAAAGCTGTGTGAGGAAGGGAAGAGTGAGACTATGAGGGCTTAAGGGGTAGGATATGTGGATTTGGGGGAGGGTGCATGAGGACTTGGGAAGGGGGGAGAGGGAGGGTATGAGACTTCCCCACTCATTATCGATAAACTAATGACAACTTGGCTCGCATGAATTGGACTTTGCAAGAAATGATACATCGGAGAAATTAGCACCTTATCTTAAGAAGTGATTAAATATTCGCAATTTCTCTCTCTCTCTCTCTCTCTCTCTCTCTCTCTCTCTCTCTCTCTCTCTCTCTCTCTCTCTCTCTCTCTCTCTCTCTCTTCTCTCTCCTTTTTTTTTTTTTTTTTTTTTTTTTTTTTAACGAAATCCGTGAAGTCGGGTATTTCATATTTACTCGAAGTTTATTTTGATATAGCACACGGGTGGAGAGATGAGGGGGAAAATATCTATAAATATACACCTCAGTTTTCAAACACTAATGCTGTGTTTGGATCTCTGTTTTTTTTTCTTCTCTCCCTTAGATTTGACATAGAGGTGTGGGGGGGGGAGGTCTTTTTTTTTTTTAAGAGAAATATAAAATGGTTCTCTGTAAAGGCTTCCGGAGCTGTGGTGGTTGATTCACAATTTGGGATGAGGCTTCGAATATTTTGGTTTGTGTAAAAGCAGGTTTGGTAGGCAAGGAAAAACATAATTTGACCTTCCTGTTTCCTTTCTCTGTCTGTCTGTCTGTCTGTCTGTGTTTGTTGTTCTCTCTGTCTGTCTGTCTGTCTCTGTCTCTGTCTGATTGTCGTCTGTCTGTCTTTATCTCTATCTATCTAGCTATCTATCTCACTCACTCTCTCTTCTTTTATTCCTACTCTCTACTGTTCATCTCTCTCTCTCCCCTCTCTCTTTCTCTTCTTCTTCTTCTTCTTCGTCTTCTTCTCCTTCTCCTCCTACTCCTCCTCCTTCTCCTCTTCCTCCTTCCTTTCCCCTCTTCCTTGGCGTGCTGACAGACTTTCCCTCCGGCATTCGTATTACTTTATAGAAATACGTCTTGTGGCATGACGGATGCGCCCCCCCCTACCCCCCCCCCGGAAATACTAAACCCGCCTCATTTCATCTCTTTTCGAACCACTGGGACGTAATTAGCACTTCGTCGGGCGCAGAGAGTGAGTGAGTGAGAGAGAGAGAGAGAGAGAGAGAGAGAGAGAGAGAGAGAGAGAGAGAGAGAGAGAGAGAGAGAGAGAGAGAGAGAGATAAGCAAGGAGATCGAACCCAGAGACTTGAAGCTTAAGGATTTTGAAATTTCGTTTTTATTTTTTTTTTTTTTTTGGTGGTTGAAGTTTTTCGAGATTCCGGCTGCAAGGGATTTTTTTGGGGGAGGGGGGATTTTTGGATTTGGAGTGGAAGGATTTTTTTTTTTTTTTTTTTTTTTTTGAGGTATGTGTTTTGCTGTTCGTACGTGTGTGTTTGTTGTGATAAAGGAGTAAAGAAGAAGCTGAAGAAGAAGAGGAAGAACAAGAATAAGAAGTTAAAGGGAAAAGAAAAAGAAGAAACAGTGGAAGGAATCTGTTTTTTTTTTTTTTTTTTTCTTTTCTTTTTTTTAATGGAGGTTGTATGTGTTTTGCTTGTTCGTGTGTGTGTGTTGTTGTTGTGTAGTAACTGTATGTGTTTGTGTGTATGTGTGTGTTTGTGTGGTTCTGTGTGTATTTGCATTTGCATCGTGCTGTCTATGTTGTACATGTACCTGCATCGTATTTATCTATATGTAAGCGT
>NW_020869497.1:130455-160455 GCF_003789085.1 Penaeus vannamei
AACTCCATTTTCTTTTCCAGATTGGTCAGATTCATTTGCACTTGCATAATTAATTTTTTCCTCTCACTGTTCACAATTTTTGACAATCCTTGCGACGTCACAGATAGATCTATTTTCCTTCTCCACAGTTCCATTTATCAATGAAGACACTACACCCACTTTCTTTTCATTGCTCCATCATTTACAAATCCATAATTTAGCTTCTCCTTCTCTTTGCTTTGTTCTGCGATCCATAATATCTCCTCCTCCCCGTCCATCTTTCTCCTCATCTTTCCCTCAATCACAACTCATCCTCTTCCTATCTCCTCAACTAAACAACTATTGTATATCACTCAAGCAATAAGCAACTATAACATCCACCTCCACTCGTGTGTCCGATCGCGTGCGACCTTCTGCTTATATTCATCCTCGTCGCACGTCCACCCTCTCCTTCTCCTCCTCCTCTCCCTCCTCTTACTACTCTGACTCCTTCTACCTTCCTTCTTGTTATCCTCCTCTTCCTCCTCCTTCCTCCACTTCCTTTTCCTCCATTCCTCCTCTTCCTTCTCCTCCTTCCTCCTCCTCTTTGCCTTCTGCCTGTCCTTGTGCTTTAACTCCTCCTTTGTCTCTCTTTCATCCTCCCCATTCTTTTTCTTCCCACTCCCCTCCTGATTTTTACTTTCCTTTTTCTTTTCCTTTCTACCCTTCCTGTACCTCTTCCCTTCCTGTGCCATTCCATTTCTATTTCTCCTTCCTCTTTTCCTTCCCCTTTTGTCTCTGTCTTCCTTCTCACCTTCCCATCCCCTTCCACTGCCCTTTTCATTCCTCTTCTCTTCTGCCTTCCTCTTTTCCCCTCTTCTCCTTTTCTCTTCCTCTTCTATTCCCCTTCCCCTTCCTCTTCTCCCCCTCTTCTTCCCCTCCTCATCTATTCTTCCATTCCCTCCTCTTTCTATTTCTCTGCCTTTTTATTTTCTTTCATACTTCATTCACCATCCCCATTTCCCATCTCCACTTTTTCCCCCCTTCCCCTCTCCCATCTCTTTTCCCTGCCTTTCCCTTTTCCCCTCTCTCTATCCCCCTTTCTTTCTCTCACATGTGTATATATATAGTCAGTTCCTATTAAATCAGTGAGTTGCTTTTAACCAGATGCTGCTGGGGATAGGCATTTACATAAATGCCATGCCCACTGTGTTTACACATAGATGGTCCTACAAATACTAAGACACCAATGAGCCAATCTACCTATCTCACCTTTTTACCCTTTTCCTTGATTTTGGGAAATATTTTTTTGCTTCTTATATTGCTCATAGTAATGTCAATAACATTATAATTACCATATTATTTATAAAAATAATAACAGTATCGATATTGACAGCATTAGTAAACTCAAGGAAAGGTGAAATTAGATGATTTTACATGGTCTACTAATTGACTCCTTTCAATCTCAGTTTTAATATTCAAGCTTAGGGTACTGGGAAAGGCATAACACGCACATATAATAGGTTGCTGGGGGTGAAGGAAAAGATTAAGGTATAAGTTGATGTGAAGATGCTTGTTTTGTTATGTTTGTTTAAAATGTCTGTGAAGGTTTTAAGAGTTCTTGTTTCTATGATGGGATGAGGTATTATATGTTTATTTGATATGTCTGTGAAGGTTTTAAGTGTATCTGATGTGTGTGTGTGTTCTTGTTTCTATGATGTGATGAGGTAGCCTATTTGAATATTCTAGTATGGTAATTAGGAAGAATGAGTGCTTGTAAGGATTGGGGTTAGTGTGGTTGTAAGGAAACTTGCTGTTATGTGAATTTTGTGTACTACATTAATGTACTGCTTGTAGGTATTCTTGTTTATTAACCCCTTGAATCCAATTGCTTCATGGCAATCACATGGACTAAAGTATGGGCATTAGGCTTACGCAAATGCTTGATACTCCAGTCATGCGGCATGTAGGCCGGGCATGTGTCTCTCAGTGCAAGAAGAAAAAAAGTAATATTTTATTTTAGTCATATATTTAATTTTTTCATAATATTCCATTTTCTGTAATACAGCCAGGAATAGGATGGTGAGCATGGAAATGGTGTCCTTCCTGGAGCTGTCACTCCTCCAGTCATGGCTTAGAGACATTACATTCCACACTTGTTTATCAATGGGAATAATGCAAAAGCCCCTTTCTAAAATCCAAACAAGTCTAATCACCCTGCAAGAGGTTTATGCATTTGTGACGAGCCTTTTCCATCACCCTGGCTTTTACTAATGATGGCAAGTTGGCAACATACGGCTGACAGTTTTGCCCATGATGGTATGTTCACACCACCTGCCCCTCAAGCCAAATTTTTTCATGACACGATGGACACGTCACCTCTATTGAAGAGGTTATTGTCCATAAGATTGTGCTCTTGTACCAGATTGAGTGTCTGTTACCTTGTCTTCGTGTCTCGAGCAAGTCCATATTTATCTGTTTTTTTATGTTGGTTGTAATACCAGGTGTGCATGTGAAAGTGTGTGTACTATACCTGGCTGCCCTAGTGTTGACCTGTTCAAGCTTCTCAATGTTGTGCTCGTAGGGTCTGTCAGTTGTCATACATACATAATAATTATGATAATAATAAAGAGTTTATTAAGTAAAATTGTAGTTACAAAGGTAAAATTGTTACTTTAGGTATGTTGTAAGCTATGTGTTTGATTTCTGGTGTGCAGAAGTGTAAGTTTCTCATCAGGAACCCTGGTGTTCTGTTTGCTTTATTCATGATAGTCAATGTGTGTGTGTGTGTTAAAGGTGAGATTCTGAGGCATACTACTCAGGGTACTTTTAGGGTGTTGTGGGTGTCAGTTGTTGGATGTATAGGGTATAGATGTATGGCATTAGTGTATGTGATCTAGTGAAATAGAGTACCTTGCACCTATCTGATTGGAGTCATTTTGCCAAAGCTTTTCTCTTTGTTAACCCACTAACGCTGGTATATTTTGAAACCGAAAATAATAGTTTCTGGGCGGTGACAAAATTAGCGTGTGGGGCCGGCCCAGAATCTGCCTGTGTGCCGGCCGCGGACCGCAATGTATTTGGAGCGTGAGCTCTGATCCAACGTCACACTGGCAATGTTTATTTTTCCAAGTGTGTCATATATGGGATATCCATCGTAAATGGGTTAAAGGCCATTGATGTCACGTTGAAGTTTGCAGTGTCTTCAATGTTAATCGGTTGAAATAAAAGACTGCTGTCAGCAAAGAGTTGGGTGTGGATTGTGGAAGGTTGTTAATGCATAGTGGTCCAGCACTTGTGGAGGTACTTGTGTGTAGAGACATTTACAAAACAATGCTGCAGTGAACACTACATTTTGCCAACAATATGGGGTTAATTAATAAATTTCCATATATTGTCATAGGCTCTAAAGAAGACACTAAAATGTTATGAATTTTTGCATTCCTCTCTTTACCTTCAATACTTCCTCTAACCCTCCCTTAGATATTCCCTCTGCCGAAAGTAAATCCAATCCCCGGTGCGGAGCTGACCAAGGAGATCTTCCGATGGGATCAGCGGCTGTTTGGGCTGGTGCTGAGGCTCAGTGGGACCCCAGCTCCTGACCCCATGGGGCTTGTCCCGAGTGACAACTCCCCCCTTGACAAGCTTTGTGAGCAGACAGGAGGTAAGTTGTCTGGGTGACTTTAAAATTTGATTTTTGCAGTTGTTTTGTTCATCAGTTTGTATCTTTCTTTTAAATTGTTATTGGTTCATATATTAATTTGTTTATCTGATGTTTTGAAAATATTGATAGCAGTTGAATATGTAAAAAACTTAGAATTATGTTTTATGAATTTGTCAATACAAAATATTTTTTGTTGATCATATGCAAGTCTGATATGCTGCCGTTGGTTAATATAACTTTGTCTTTATCACAGGACGTTCGTATGCTGTCCGTTCTCATCGAATGTTCCAACAATGTATTGACAGCTTAGTACAAAAAGTACAAAGTGGGGTTGTCATAAATTTTGAAAAAATCGGCCCTGACCCCCCTCCTATCAATTCTGATGGTAAACTGCTTCTCCTTGGTATTAGAATTGACATATGAACTAGGGATAGATTTTGTGATATCTTAGATGAATATATGATTGATAGGTTCTCCCATCTGTTAACTAAATGTAATTTTAGTTGGGGCTCTTTCTCTCCTTTTTTCAGCCTACTTTTTCTGTAGATTGCTGCTTGTACCTTTCAACCTTAAACATTTGACTTTGAGGACCCAAAAATAGACATCATGGTTCATTATGAATCCAAAGGGTGTTGCTGGTCCAATATCCACAAGAGAGGAGATGGAATTCATAATGATAAATAGAAGTCTCACTGAACCAATAACCTCTTTAAGCCAGTACACTGGCTTAAAGTGGGAAGGTTCCCAAACACCCATGAGCTATTGAGCATCTGCGGGACTGAAATTATAGAAATCCAATGTACTGCTATCATGCTGCAAAGGTGTCAGCATACACAAGAAGTTTGAATTGTAATTATTATTATTATTATTTTTATTTTTATTTTTTTCAGGGAAGGAGGCACCCGATGTGATTGAAGTGGACAAAGAGAACCAGCAGAATAATACAGATACCAACGGTGGCGGCAATGGAGAGAGGGGACTGGGAGGGGGAGGAGGGGGCATGCTGGGCCACATGCTCCAGAATGGGGGCCGCCCGCACACCCCCAACTCGATGCCCCTTCCACCAACAGCCCCCAGCAACGCATGGCACAACTGTCGCAAGATGATCTATGTGCCGAGACCCGCCCAGAGAGGGAGTCCTTCAGGTTTTTGGCCCATCCCAGAATCCTTTTGGCCTGATATAAACACACTTGCGCTTGTAAGAATGCTCTGGTTAAGATTTGTTTTTTTTTTTTCTTTTCCTTTTTTTTAAGGTATATTTTTCTCTTGTCATGCTGACTAGTTTACTGCTTGTTTTTGGATAGTGGAAAATAATTTTGACTAATATTATTTGTTATTTCAGTTTTGTTTGAACTCCCACTGATATACTTTTCATAGATACTATATCATTATTTAAATTATCACTGTATTAAGTTGATATGCAATGTTTATATTCATTGGATGATAAAGTATTAGTATAAAACTTTTCCTTGTACATATGTATTCATTTATCTTTTCATATCACAAAATAAGAAGACTGTATATTTATAAACTTAATAAACATACTCTTAATGTTTTCTTTCAGCCTGCAAGAAGTGCACATCCAAATGTAAAATTTACATGCACGAGTCAGGAACCAATGGTGATTGATAATCTCCCTTTTGACAAGTATGAGCTGGAACCCTCACCTCTCACACAGTACATCCTTTCGAGAAAGCAACCAACAGTTTGTTGGCAGGTAAGTTTCATATACATGTTTTATTGTTGATGTAAGGAGAGAGATTAATTGATCAAAACAATGATTTTTGTGTTTAACCCACTAGCGCTGGTATATTTTGAAGCCGAAAATAATTATTCCTGGGCCGCTTCAAAATCGGCGCGTGGGGCTGGCCTGTAATCTGCCCATAATCTGCCCGTGCGCTGGCCGCGGCCCACAACGGAATTGGAGCGCAAGCTCCAATCCAGTGTCACACTGGTGGGATGCCCAGGAATTTTTTTTTTCTGGTTGTCTCATATGTGGGACACCCGTCGTAAATGGGTTAATATTAGTGTTTTTGTTGCAAGCTTGTGCTTGGAATAGGAATGTTTTTGCCAGGAGAATATTTATGGAAATTATTATTTTTTTTTTTCAGGTTTATATACCTAATAGCAGTAAGAATAGTGATGTAGGACACCCCTTTGGTTACCTCAAAGCCAGTACAACTTTGCAAACTGTGAACCTTTTTGTAATGCCGTACAACTACCCAGTCCTTCTGCCGCTCCTTGATGACCTTTTCAAGACACATCGTCTCAAACCCACCAAAGAATGGAGGATACAGTTTGACAATTATCTCAGAACTATGCCCCCATACTATGCCAATGTAAGTTTTTTTTTTTTTTTTTTTTTTTTTTTTTTTTTTTTTCTTCCTCTGTCTTGAAATAAGTGAGTGATAAGGACTTGAGATCCTTCTTACATTGTATGATTTCAGCTGATGAAAAAATTGAACCATATATCTGGAGAGACTTCTTTTTCTCACTTAATTTTCTTCCTACGTAGCCCTTGAAACGTGCCCTTGGTCGGATGGGTGCACCAAATCTAGTACCAGACAACCTTGACAACTCTCTCAGTTTTCAAGTCACTAACCACTTGAAGAGATTAAAAAACCAAGCCAAGCTTGAGTATGAACGAATATGCCTTGAGGTTTGTGATCACTTTTTAGTGCATAGTGTGTATTGTGTTTATATTGAAAATGAGTGATGCAGGGATGTTTTCCATTTACATTAGTATTAGTACGTAGGGTTATTGGTGTTATTTATCCTTGCTATAATATTTGTGTTTCACACCAGCCAACCACATGCACGTTTGTGACATCCATTTTACAATCTCGCATATCATGAATCTCGAGTGTTGTAGCATATCCAGCATATCTTCCTTCATAATGATCTTTCTGTATTATTACCAATCAGTGCATTATGGCTTTCCAATGCAACTAAATCAGACACACATTTTGTAATATTCCAAGTTACCGTAGGTCAAGATTGGAATGACACAAGTGCAGATTAAGATTTTACATGTTTAGAGTTATCAGTCCTACTGGACAACCCTATTGTACTACAGTATCCCACTAGCGACGGTACATTTTCAATTTGAAAATAATATTTTCAAAATCGTCACGCGGGCGAGTCCGGGAACCTGCTCGTGCGCTGCCCGCCATGGGCGACAAAATCAGAGTGCAAGCTCAGATCTAGTGTCGCACCGGTGGGACACCCGGTAGTGTTTACTTTTCTGGATGTCTTATATGAGTGATACCTGTCGTAAGTGGGCTAATATATCTTGGACACTGAATACTGCATGACAGCATCTAGAACTTGTAATTGGTCCAGAAATCCACTGGAGTGATGATTAGTTTGAAGTTTGTCTATGGTGATTAAGTATATATCATTTTCATTTTCATTTTAGTTTCATTTGATTTTAAAAGATTTGCACACAAATTTTAGGTTGAGAAACGGTTAGCCCAGACAAGCTGTGTAGTCCATGAGGGCATTAGAGTACAGCCTCGGAGACCTTTGTGCAGACACCTCACTTCAAACCATACACTTCAAGGTAATATTTATGACCACATATGCATATAATTGTTCCTTCAGTAACTTTAGATCATCATTTACTTATTTGTCTTCAAAAAATACTTTATATTTCACTTATGTGTAACTACTTGTATGAAGAGCAAGCAAAGTGGTATTTGACATAGTGTAGAGAAACAATTCTTAATAATCTGCCTTTTGCAGATAAGCTGTCTCATTTACGTGATCAAGTGACAGAATACTCTAACTTCGTGCTGGCTGTCCGTGAAGGGGAAGTGAGTCCTCAGATGTACAGAAACCCCTTTGACATTCCTAGAATTTCTCTGCTCGACCAATTGACTCGCATGAGGGCTAACTTCCTACAGGTGAGAGAGCCTTTTTGTTATGATCAGTTTTATTTAGTTAAGTATATACCTATATACTATATATATATTTTTTTACTTGATTGTTGGCAGAAGAATTGGTCAAATTGCTAGTTACTGTTATAAATATATAAAATAACACAAGGAAAGTAGCATAGATTTTGTGTATTTTGATTTTCCAATTGTTGATATACAGGCATATTCTTGTTATTTTGTTTAAGGGAATCTTCCATGAGAAAACCTACCTTGCTCTACCTATTTCATCATAAAAAAATAACAGTTGGAGATAACTCATGGATTGTTTTTGCTTGATATAGAGTATATAATTGCGTTTTGTCTCATACGTCATTTTAATCATGGGAGCCCCCCAAAAATCGAAAAAATTCAATAATTTTTTTTAACCTCTTAGATACATCCAATGGTTGTAATTTACCCCCCAAAAATATTGTTGTCTATCTTATGTTGAAGCCATGTAAATAACTTGACTTTTTAATTTCCTTTTCTTTAGGGGTGGGGGGGACTGGTTGGCATAGTGACAACTTTTTTGTTATATTTCAGTATTACATAATCTGTATTTTTAGATTTATTCCAAAATTTAAAAATTGGCTATTCACATGGCCTTATCACTGATACTCTTAGCAAAAGCGTTTAAATCGCATGAAAACTATGAATCGGAGGAAAAACGTAGGGAATTGTGGTCACTTGCCAAAGTATGTTGTTGTCTGTTATTTTTTGGTAAATCTGATGATGTTTTATATATAAAGCTTATTTAGTGTATTTTTCAATGCCATGATTACCAAGTCAATAGGAATTATCATTTTCACTAGAGGCAGTATTCTGTATAGGTATGTTTAGTTGTTTTGTTTGTGTTTTCCTTTTCAGGTATAAAAGTGGATATTTCTGTTTAAAAACTTTAGGATATGCACTAAATCATTGAGACAACTAAGCTAAACCAGATGAAATTTCTTTTTGAAGTACATGGAATTTTTATGTAATGGAATAAAAGTATATTAGTTATCCCTAACAAACCATTTTCTTTATCAAGTTTCAGAAGTAATTTTTGAATGGGAAATGAGTATAGAGTTGGTATTTAGTCATTTGCACCCTTTATCTTTGCTAAGACATGCATAAAAATCATTAGACGCCTAGGTATGACTGGATATTTGTGTATTTATGGTATCCAGGACCTATTGTAAAGTCTAAATGTAATATTTTATTATCAAAAATGCATAAAAAGGATGTGATGAAGACTGTGCATAAAAAGATTTCAAGTTTCTTTGTTTTTATTTCAGAGCAGATATTACTGTGTACTATTATCATCAACATGAAATAATTGGTAATTCAAAGATCTGACTTTTAGGTGCCTTTTGTATTGAAGTGGTTTTTACAGGGGTAATGACCAATTTCAATTCAAATCAAATTTACTGACACTGGAAAGTACCAACGGTTAATCTAATTCAAACCAAAATATTTAAATCATTATTTATACGGCTATTTTCAGACATTAGTGCTTCGTACTCGGTATACATACAGATCCCTTAGTAAGCTACAGTATGTAACCAGGGAGTCTCGATGGAAGGCATATTTCATGTACAAAAGTACACAAAACACATTTTTTTTAGATAGATTTCACAAAATATTTTGTCATAAATCACTGCTATTATTTTTTTCTGATATTGATATAAATTTTTTTTTTTGAACATTCACAAATTAATATCTGAGCACAATGTCATTATCAAATGATATATGCATGATTGCAACAAGCAAAAATTCACACAGGTCTACCTGAGTGCTTATTACTGGTGTAACTCCTCTACACATGGCGGCTCTCGCATGTGCCACCCAAGAAATAACTTGAACTAGGCTCTTAAATTGTTTGGTAGTTTCCTCATTCTTGCATCTATACAATAGGCTAGCTAACTCAACTTGACCCCCAAATTCCCCCCCTTCCCTCCCCCTGCCAAGGGACGGTTCCCTTAAATCTAGAAGTAAGTGATGAGGACTGTAATGTATGAGCTGTAGTACAAGGAATAATATATACATTTTATTATGAGAATTTTCATGTTATTGTAAGGGACATTAGTTTTGTGTTGAAATAAAATGCTACAGCTATTAATTTTGTTTTTTCTATTTTCTTACAGTCTTCACTACCACATCTCTTAACAGACCGTGACGTGGACCAGTTACATTGTCGGCCCATCAGTCAGATGGGTAATTATCAGGTAAGTTCATAAAGACACGATCTGTGTAAAGGCTGTGGCCTCACCAAAGGCAGTGTGATGCAACACAAAGTGGCGAGCTGCAATCTGTTTTGAAGTTATGGGTAGAGGGTTAGCCACACTGACCATGAGCGAATGTGGGAATTGCCATGATAACCAGCAAAACTTCAACAATAGGTTTGGGTTGACAAATCACTAAACACGCCTTTTATTATTTTCATAATTATGGATATAATTATGATAAATATAATTATCAATGATAAATATGGATTTGCTTATTTATGATAAATGAAGTTGTATGTATTCAAAGGGTGCCTCAGACCAATTTCCCTTATTAAATGTTACATCGGTTTTGACCTTCATCTACAACATAAGTATCAAATATATATTCACATTGATTCACTATATTATAATTGCATTAACTATCATGATCCAGGTGATATAACCATCACGTTATGAAAAAATTTAGCTTAAGGGGTGGGTGACATGAATATACTATTATGGGAAAATTTGCCTGTGGGCCAGGGTGATGCAAACTTGCTGTCCTAAGCATTTTGACTGAAGGTTGGTGTAACGGGAAAGACTCACTACAAGTGCACAAACCTCTTGGAGGGTGATTAGACTCATTTAGTGTTAATGAAGGGGTTTATTGCATTATATCCATTGATCAATGAGTGTGGAATATAATCTCTGTGAACCATGACTAGAAGAGTGCCAGCTCCATAGAGGATGCTATTTCCATGTTCAGAATCCTTTTCCTACCCGCCAAGACTGGAGGTACAGGTTGTATTACAGAAAATTTAATATTAGAAAGAAAATCTCTACTACATTTGGATAAAGCAAATCAAATGACAAGTATAGAAATTGGGAAATGTCAAAAATGTTAAAAATGCTTAGGCTAAAAAAGGCAAAATAAAATAGCAAAGTGGAGGCATGGAGTCTTTTCACCACACGTGAGTCTGTCCACGTAAGCCTAATGCTTGTATTTTGGGCCACATGATGGCAGCGAAGTTTTGGATCCAATGGGTCTAAAGTGAAGATATTGAGGATTATGTTATAGATCAAAGCTTAAATTAAAAAAAAAAAAAACAATATGCAAATGGTATGAGAACATACCCTCAAATGTACAGTAGATGTAATTATTGATGAAAATTGTAGATGTAATTATCTTTGAAACATGTGAATATGATAGTTTATAATAGATATAAATTAAATTATAGGTAGAAATATGAACAAGATTTCTTATGATAGATATAACCATAATTGTTCATGATAGAAAGTGATATAATCATTCATGAGAAATGCAGGTCTCATCATTTGTTATTTATTATGAACAATTATTCATGATACATATGATCATTTGAGATCATTCAGATCCAGAAATAATTTGGATGTAAACCAGTAAAGAAATGATTTTAAAGAAGTGATATGCCATAATAATTAACTAATTAATACTGCTATTTATCAAAATGAACACAAAATTTTAACTCCTAATTTATCCCCAATCCTCTTCCACTGCAGAGGAACAACTAATCAATCCCTATGCATCTTATTTGCGACACTCTGGATGTATGGGATGTGTAAAACCTCATTAATAATACTCAACATCCCTGGCAGTATACTGAGGATGAGTAAAGTTAACTCGACTCAACTTTTCCCACCCTAACTCTAGTGAAGTTGTGCCACATCTTGCTCAAGTGTGGTACAAAGTTTCCCACATACTTTGATTTGCATTGCATCATGTTTGGTGTTGCTGCTGCCTAGGATATCGGTATTTTGCTGATAAAGAATAGCAATTAGATTTCATTGTGAAAAAACTTCTGTGTGAACAGATTTTTGATTAATTTTCTTTAACTCGTCTTTACAGAATTAAAGCGACGTTGTTGTTCTTTTTAGATTGTATTTATATTTTTTTAATTGTCATTTGTATTTCAGGATTATCTTAAGAAGATGACTCCACCACTCCGTGAAATAGAATCAACCCCAGTGAGGCAACACATGTTTGGAAATCCATTCAAGATTGATAAGGTTTGTTTGTTTTTTCATTAGGGTGTGTAGGTTCCTTCATCATATATATATATAATATATAATATATTATATATATATATATATATATATATATATATAATATATATATATAACACACATACATACATACATACATACATACATACATACATACATACATGCATACATATACATATACATATACATATACATATACATATACATATACATATACATATACATACATCATTGGCATGTACTCGTATCCGAATATCTTAGTTTTCAGTCCAATAAAGGTTGAATAGAGGAGGAGGTCATAGTTAATTATTGTTAGGGTGGTGAGCCTTCTTATGGCTCGTAAGACCAATTTGTGCTCTGAATAATCGTGGGCATTGATCGCACTGAATTGTGGGAGGTGGCTGTGGTTGATTTGTTCTTTATGCCCGTTGCTGTTGTTTAGCTACCAGGTTGGCTCTTCTCATCACACGCCTGCCGCCAGTGTGTAGGTCCGGGCTAAGAGCTTCCAGCTACACCAAGCCTACTCCCACCACCCTTGTCCCATCGCCTCTAGTCTCTTTTAGGTAGGGTTAGGAGGAGAGGAAGAGAAAGGAGATAAGGAGGGTGTTAGAGAGACAGTAGTTGGACTGAAAAGGCCGTTGGCGTGACTTTGTTTAGGGTGGACAACAATTTGCCAAAGTGATGCCCACACACTCTGGCTCCACACCTTCCTCCTGCGGCACTCAGGTGTGACGTACAAGACTGTGGTGTGGTGTTGCATTGGTCTGCCGATAATCTAGTCCACCAGATTCCTTCACCTAGCCTTTACCTAAGGAGGCATACCCTACAAGGCAGCAGGGGGGGTCTGATTATACCGTCAGACACTAGGTTGCTTGCATGCATTCTGTGATAAAACGGGGGACCACAGGAAGGTAGCATGCAAGTCGTTAATGGAAGGAAGGCTGTAGGAAGGTTAAGACTAACTTAGCCTAAGACACATGCACTCTAATCACCCCCATATATATATATATATATATATATATATATATATATATATATATATATATATATATATATATATATATGTATATATATATATATATATATATATGTATATATATATATATATATATATATATATATATATATATATATATATATATATATATATATATATATATTATAAATTTTATTTTATTTTATTTTTTTTATGTGTATATTTTTCATTTATAGATGTAGTAATTCTTTTATTGGTGTAATTTTTTCCCTTTATACGTATCATAAAACTGATCAGACTAAGTAAGAATTATTAAGAGAACAAAATAGGTTCAAGCAAAACATTTGCTACACAGGCTGCTCAGGGTAGCCCATATTTTGATAGGCTGAGCAGGTGTACTTTGTTGTATGAAAGACCACAACAGGATAATTAGAACTTGGGTAGGCTGAAATTAGATGTTTCATACTACAGTAAATCTTTAGGTATCCATGCAGGTCCATCCCTTTTCACTAATTTCTTAATCTAATTCAGTGGCTGTTGGCACATCCTCTTGTAAAATTATCCAGTATCACTAAAGACATGGCCTCTTCTTGGTATACATAATCATTATTGAGAAGTGCTCATGGAACTTGGACTAAATAACTAAGTGACTAAGTTGCATATATTTTTAACCATTCCAAAATGGTGGTATGAAATGGCTTGCATATGCTTTTCCTAGGCACTTCTGTGTAAACCAAGGTCAAACAGGTAACCAGTTGACCTTTCCTAGCAGTAACATATTGAGGGGGGGAGAGAGGAACTGATCCCAGATTCTTCAGTGTGAGTTAGTCATGCAGATGCCTAGTTGACCTTCTTTGTCTGTAGCTTATTCCGAATGGAAAACATGGTATCATATCCTTGACAGAAATTTGGGATCACTCAGTGTATTGCCATTGAGTGTAGGGTAGCCTTTACTGGGATAGGCCAGACTAGAGGACCTCACAATGGAAAGACCAAAATAGGGTAGCTAGAACTGGGATAAGCTGAAATGGGGTACCACATACTTAATTTGGTGTGCTAATCAACAAAAATTTTGACTGATCCAAAAATTACTTTAAGTAACACTGTGATTGCTATAAGAAATTATGTATGATCTTTTACCTTGCAGAAGATGTCCATGATGGTTGATGAAGCTGATGTGGACCTCATGGGGTCGAGTGGAAGTGCAGGAGGTGGCAGCCGGGGATCTAAGCGTCCAGCGGAGACTCAGTCGCCTTCTGGCCGGCCCAACAAACGTCGGCGTGGCCCCTTGCCCATGGACTTCACTATCCACAGGATCAACAAGAGTCCAAGCTCAAGCCCTAATCCCAGCTTAAGTCCGAATGCCAGCCCGTGCCCCAGTCCTAGTCCTAGTCCAAATGCAAGCCCATGTGGAAGCCCCTGCCCAAGTCCCACTCCTCCCACAACACCCAGCTCTACACCAAGCCCGTGTCCGAGCCCCAGCCCCACTCCGAGCCCTGTTCCCTCCCTTGGTGGCAACCCTAGTCCTGCTCCTAGTCCACCTGGATCATTAACACCCAGCAGAGTGGAGGAACGGCCAGATTTACGGTCAGATGCATTGGCATTGACAAGACCTGAGCGCCCTGACACCCCAGTTTTCCAGCCCACAGGCTATGTTGGCACTCCGACCCCGGGGTATTCCCCAGGCATCATGAGTGTCTCGCCTCCTGGCTCACCTGCGTCGCCTTCCTTACCTGATGATCCCATCACACCCTTCAGATTTTCACCATATGCTGAATGGAGGTTAGTGTTTGCTTGTTATTATTGATGAAAAAATATTTGGAATTTAATAGTGCTTGAAGTGGATTTTATTGCTTTTAGCTTTTTCAGTAGAATCACACTTCCTTCCAGGTTTTAGAACTAATGTGCTGCCCCCCCCCCCAAAAAAAAAAAAAAAAAATACGAAGCTCAACTAGCTATCCTGTGCAAATTATTATTCTTTTATTGGTGATGTAAATTATAAATTCACTTGTACTCATTTCCAGATGTAACACCTCCACCCCCAACAATGAGAGATGAAGATGTGGGATCAGAAGCCTATGACTTCGACCTACCTCCCCCAGCACCCAGTCTCACTCCTCCCCCAGAAATGATCTTTGAAGATGGTCTAGAGAAGAATGGGCCTGTGAATAACACTGAACCAAAGAGAGGAACATCACCATATTACCCAGTAGATACACAAGCCACAAAAGTTTATAATAAGGAGCTCAGAATGGCGTGCTTTAAAGAAGTTAAGAAACCTGGCAGAGGTAAGTATTTTCTGACTTTGCCTGCAGAGGTATCATAAGTATACCTTGTATTTGTAAAAACAGACAGTATATAGAATCTAATAAACAAGATAATGGATTAAAAAACAAAAAAAATCCTCAGATTTCAGAAGACTCTTCAACCAGCTCAACACTTTGCAAGGTTCCTATGAGTCACGGCTAAAGGTCGTGAAGGAAGTGGTGAATGAGGCAGGCCGATTCAAGAGGCACTCCCTGGTGAAGCTCCTGTCCCAGTTCCTTGACTCAATGACCAACATGGAGAAGGGCTTGGCAACCCAGCCTAGCCTCAGGGTGAACGGACACAGTAGATAGATCTGCTCATCACTTTTTATTTTACAAGAACTAAATGTGAAACAGTACAATATTGTAAGGAATCAATATGTCATATACACATTTTTTGTGATATAATGAGGAGGACTGTAACTAAATTTAGATTGAAGTGTAGACCACATTGTAGACTATTTGTTTTATTTATTTTTTGTATTAATAATTTTTATATGCATATGTATTTTTTTCAAAGCAAATGGTAAGGCATGAAAACATTTTTTTGTGGGTTTATAGATTTTTTTTCTTTGAACAATTTTGTACTCAATTTTTTATGTGTAAACATCTAGTATGTATATATATATTTTTTCTTCTTTTTCTTCTTTTTTCTTATGGAAAAGGTTTGACTTTCACCAAGTGAAATTATATGTTTATGATTAGTAAACTTTAAATGTAAAAAGAGAGAAAATACAATTTTTATATTTTTTATTATTTACATTTTTCAGTGTCTATGCTATCATCATTATACATTTTGTTAAATTTTCATGTTATTGTTATTATCACTTAAACATTAGAAATCCTTATGATGATTAAGTGAAAATCTGTGGAAATGCTCTTTGATCACACCCATAGGAACTTGCATTACAAGTTATTTTGTCGCTTGGAAGGCTGTTGAAAGTTCCCATTCATACATATCTGGAAGATTTTACTCAAGTCTTTGGATGCACTTGTAAAGAGTAAACAAGAAGGTAATTGAGAATTTATGCTAATCTCAGTTTAATAACTGCTATTTGTCCTTCTTTGCTATTTTCATTGTGTTGTATTTTTATATTCTGTGTAATAATTATATTATTAGTAAGTCCTAATGTCTGTCACTCTTTACAAATTATGAATTTTTCCCCAACAAAACGCTGGAAAATAGACAGACATCACAGAGCATTGCTCATGCAAAGCTGTGCAGATTTTTACAATGTCATCAGTATCAGTCTGGTTTACTTCTTTGTACACACTATAAATGTTCTCTACAGTTAGGTTCCAACAAGAACGAAACAAGACCTTGCAAGCCTGAGGACTGTCTCTGACTTGAGCAAATGCAATGATTTAGTTTTGCACAAATAGTCTGTAAAATGGTCCTTAAAGTTGTTCCTGCTGTATAGTGTTTTTCTTTATTTTTGTTTTGTTATTTATTTGTTGAAATATTTTAACAGAAACCTCTAAAAGAGCCACTGTATTCTGTAACAGTGCAGTCATAACATATGTTGAGTGGATAAGGAGGCCAAGAAATTTATGTTTTTGAGAACAATTGCTTTGTGATGGTGGTGTAAATATTGTGTATATTTATATTTTATATACAGTATGCAAATACAGTTGATCCTCCAAAATGTGGCTTTATTACCAATCTCCTCAAGTTTAGGTTATTTTTTTCCAGTTGTTTTTCATATTGGATTTTTCAGGAATTTTAAATCGTTGGCATTATTATTATTGAATTTTCACATTCTAATTTGAGAAAATATAATGTAGATTGAAACTGTTGCCATAATTTCTCTCAAAAGGAAATGTTGTTTTCATATCATGAGTCAGCCAGTGGTTCAATAATATTGACTAAGAATTTTTAAGAATTATCAAGTTGCAAAAACTATTTTAAGCAAAGAAAATTTACAAAAGAAAAATATTGACAGATTTCGGTTTCTATTATAGGGAAGGAATGTTGAGCTAAGAACCCTGATACTCTTCGTTTGAGGACCTGTATGTACAGGTAGTACAAAATAATTCAGCTGAGGCTTGTCAATCTGTATCAATATGAAGATTAATGATTACCAGTATAATTGTCTGTAAAGAGAAATTGACGAATTGAACTACATTCAATCGGATAATAGTAACATTGTAACAACCAATCATTTCCTTCATTTCCTGTTAGACATAGTGGTCTTTCATGTTGGATGCGTCTTGATACCATTTCTTGTTTGAATGTCCCCCGATCCCATGCCCATTGTTGTCGTGGGGGGCTTAGGACTAAGACCCAATGCTGGGGATCTCCCTAACTTGGGCCTCAGCCCTCGATTCGACTAATTTTGCATGGTCTTTTCCCCCTCCTGCTTTTTTGTTTCTGTCCTTTCTCCAAACCCTTCTATTAGAGTCTACTATCCACTTCCTAAGGTGTGAGAAAGGATGAAAGGATGACTTTGTACCAATCCTGAATGGCCTGAGGGAGCCATGTGCATGGTATTCCCCTGTTTTAGTTGTCTATCCTTTACACCTCAAAGGGACCTGACTGTTTCTTTCCCCAACATAGTCTAGGCTTACCAATGCCAGTAATGAAGATGTTATACCCTTCTTAGGGGCAATGAGGCTTGCCCCTTCATCAAATAGCCCCATTAATTAAAACTGTCCCGGTTTCCCGACCCCAGGGTCTTCTTTGACCATGACACTGAACACTGCAACTACTCAATCTCCAGGAGACATTCCTACTCTCTCAACTTCATCACCTCTACCCCCACAACCTTCATCATTAATCACTCCATCCTACTATTTTGCCTTATTGTCCACCTCTCCGTAATACTACCTTCCTCAACAATACTCCCTCTTGCACACGTCCCCGTCCTTCTACTACCCCCATCCCTACAAACATCTTAAATGCTTTATTTAGCCCAACCAAATGAGACCAATTTTTCATGATCCCCCTTGCAGCTCCTCTGAAAACACTCTTCTCTTTCAGCAGTACCTCCAAAAACAAGTAGGCAGTCTCTGTAGCCAACCCAGTCGTTCCCGTCTTGTCACAGTTACATCCGAAACCCAAGCTATAGCATTATCAACTGGAACTGAACTCTCTGGCAACCCCATTCCTGCAGAACCTCATCCAGCCCTTAATACTTGTACCAGAATGGTCTTCATCTCCCCAGCAAACTGCCCTATCTATAACAAAGATTGGTCATATTGTGGAGACTTACTCGCCTGCTTCACGGACTATGATGTACTATCAGTACATTGCTACTCCATTCCTCCTAGAGCTCATCTTAAGAACCCCATCAACATTGCCAGAATTACTTTACACAGACATGACCTTCCCTTTAATGTTTACATTGGTGGAGAATCCCTCCCTGTCAATGTCAAAACTGTTGGCGTTCAGGACATCCTGCCAAACATTGCCGTTCCACAGCCCGATGCCGTCTATGTGCCCAGCCTGGTTATAACCGATCAAAGTGCTCTGCACAGTCACACACATGTGCTAACTGTGGTGGCCCCCATAATGTATTTTATAGGGGCTGCCATACCTACAAAATGAGGTGGCAACTCTCAGATACAGACTTGGTCTCACTCTATGTGCAGACAGACAAGAAGCACGTCGATGAGCTTTTTCTTATACTCCATACTCCCTCCCAATACCTGGCTTTGTGTCAGTCACGAACGGCCTCCGGGAGCCATGGGCACGGTATTCCCTTGGTTAATTACCTGGCCCTTACCCCTTATGGAGACCCTGAAGGGCAAACCATTTTCCCCGTTTATTCAGGGTCACATGGCCAATAATGAAGATTCTTTACCCTTAACAGGGGTATTAAGGCTTGCCCCTTCATCCCATCCTTCCGATATTCAGCCTCCTAACACTAATACTCCCCACACATCTACTCTCTCCCAACACAACCCACCCCCTTCAACTCCAACTATAGGCACATTCTCCCTCCCTCCATCCCCTCTATCCTTTGCACTCCCTCCCGGATACACACGAGAATCACTCATGGCACAACAATGCCCTTCTCCAGATTCCCTACCTCCTAATATCCCTCCTTTACACCCCCTAGCTCCTTCCCCTGCAAATTCCCCAACACGTACTTGTGTTATCATTCGTAAATCAACTAGGATATAGCTCTCCTACATTGGAATATTCGCGGTTTCCGCTCTCATAGGTCAGACCTACGTCATATCCTTGCTTCTTATAATCCATCTATTATCTGCCTCCAAGAGACTTTCCTCACACACCCTCCAATTCCAATTCCCAATTACCATTTTATCTCTTCCCCACACTCCCTTTATGTCTCGTGTATACTTATCCATCATAAAACACCTTATGTCATACCTCCCATACAAACTTCTGTCCCGTGCACAGCTATTCGCATCTTTCTTCGCCGCTGGATCACAGTGATTTCAGTCTACTTCTCCCCATCCCATCCCATTGACTTTACTACCTTTGAGACTCTAATTTCCCAACTCCAACCACCTTTCCTCATAGTTGGTGATTTCAACTGCCGCCACACTCTGTGGGGTGACTCTACCACCAACTCCCGAGGCCGATCTCTAGAACGCTTCCTCTTCACAAATAACCTAATTATTCTTAATTCAGATCGCCCCACACACTTTGACATGCGCATACAATCCTTTTCATGCCTTGACCTCTCTCTATGCTCTCCTACTTTACATCTAGATTTCCATTGGTCAGTTCTAGACCACTTCCCCTATAGTGACCACTTCCCAATACTCCTTTCTCCTACTTCATATGTACCACTTCCTAATCCTCCACGCTGGTGCTTTGATAGAGCTGACTGGCATACTTTCACTTCACTCTCTACTATACCTATCCCTCCACCCCCTTACCGTCCATTTCAGATATGCTACATTGTTTTACAACCACGATCCTAAGAGCTGCCTATACAGCCATTCCTCGAACTTCAAAACCCTATACTTCTAAATGTGTTCCATGGTGGAATTCTGATTGCACCAAAGCGCTTCGCTTAAAACGAGCAGCCTGGAACAGCTATCGCTACAAACGAGGCACCCCTCACCAGCTATCAGCCCTTATTTCCTTTAAAAGAGCATCTGCCCATCTTCGCCGTACAATTAAAAACAGCAAAACAAATAGCTGGCAAAATTATGTTTCCTCATTTACATCTGCATCTATTTCAGCTGTTTGGCGACGGATCCATAAACTATCAGGCAAACATCCCCCCCATCCTGCACCCGTCCTCCATATTCGAGATATTCTCATCTCTGAGCCTGTCGAAGTAGCTAATGAACTGGGCAACTATTTCAGCCAGGTCAGTAGTGGCTCTCACCTTTCCCCATACTTTTCTTCCATTAAAACCATCAGGGAACACACCCCTATTTCCCTTCACCCTATCCTCTGATGAGTCCTATAATGCTCCTTTTTCTTCTTCTGAACTCAACGCTGCATTACAGTCGTGCCGCAACACTCATGAAGGCCCTGATGGTATTCACTATCGTATGCTCCGACACGCTCACATCTTCCTCTCTATCCTTCCTTTTAACTATTTTCATCCACATATGGACGTCAGGAAATTTTCCTTCTCATTGGCGAGATGCTCTTATCCTACCTTTCTTAAAACCCAATAAATCAGGTACCTTACCCCAAGATTACCGCCCCATAGCTCTAACTAGCTGCTTGTGCAAACTACTAGAACGAATGGTTAACTTCCGTTTAATGTGGTACCTAGAATCTCATAATCTCCTTTCCCCTTCCCAGTTTGGTTTCCGACGTGCTCGAAGTACAGCAGACCTACTTGCCCATTTCGAGACATACATTACATCGGCATTTGCACGCCATGAATCCGTATTAGCCATATTCTTTGATCTAGAAAAAGCATATGACACCACATGGCGATACCATATCCTCCAACAATTGTCCTCCCTAGGTTTACGTGGAAACATGGGTGTTTTCATTAAATCCTTCCTTTCTAAACGTACTTTCCAGGTCAAGATTGCCTCTTCCACTTCATCCTTTCCTCAATTCGAAGGCGTCCCACAAGGAAGTGTACTTAGTACCACTTTATTTTCTTCTTGCTGTAAATGACATAGTCTCAGTCCTACCACCAGGAGCCAGAGCATCACTATATGTTGATGGCTTAACCATCTATGCATCTGGCACATCCATACCAGATCTCTGTCAATTCCTTCAGTCTGCAATAACATCAGTAACTTCTTGGGCCACCAACCATGGCTTTCGCTTCTCTACCTCTAAATCTTTCCCCATCCTTTTCTCTCGCTCACGTACGGTCCCCAAACCCCCACTCTTCTTATATAATGCTCCACTCCAATACCGGTCTTCTGGCAAATTCCTAGGCGTTATATTTGATTCCAAATTGTCCTGGCGAGACCATATCTTGTACATCAAAGAAAAAGCTCAACGTCGCCTCCGAATCTTACAAACTCTTTCACATATCTCCTGGGGCTCAGATCGCAAAACTCTCATCCATCTTCATGTTACTTTGATTCTCTCCACTCTAGATTATGGATGCCATATCTACTCCTCTGCCTCAACCTCTCTTCTTGCTCACCTTGATACAGCCCACCACAGCGGTCTCCGCTTAGCCCTAGGCGCCTTCCGCTCCTCTCCAGTTGAGAGCCTATATACTGAATCAGGCATGCCGTCCCTCTCTCGACGTCGAGCCCTTCTCTCTCTCCGATGCTATGCTCGATGTCACCAATTTTCCCTTACCAAACTAACTATTCCACAATCCTTACTTCATACCTTTACCTCTTCTCCACGTTTACCAACTCCTCTCCCCGTACGCACAGATACCCTCCTCTCCCATTCCCCCTTCCCTCATCTCCGACCTCTCCCATTGTCTGTCCATTCCATTCCTCCATGGCTTATACCTAACCCCTGTATTTGCTCCTCAGTTTTCCCTGACCCACCAAAATCAGATATTCCTCCCTCTATCCTTCTCACTCATTTCCTTGACCATGTCTCCATTCATTCCTCCAGCATTCATGTTTACACTGACGGTTCCAAATCCATCTCAGGAGCTGGATTCGCAGTAACATTCCCAAATTGCACTTTCAAATACACCCTCCCTCCTGAATCTAGTGTCCTTACTACAGAACTATATGCACTCCTTTTTGCCTTAAGACGCATATATTCATCCACCTCTTCCTCTTTTACTATTTTTACTATCTCCCGTAATTCTTTAACCCTCATAAAGTCAATGCACTCGACCAATCCCCTTGTATGTAAGATCCAGAACTGGTTGTTCTATCTATCCACACGTCACAAATCTGTCAGTTGCTGGGTACCCAGCCATGTTGGAATCCCTGGCAATGAACAGGCAGATGTCCACATCACCTCAACAACGCTTCTCACATATTTCAGCTACAGATTACTACCCCCACTTTAAGACCTTCTTGTATACCCGATGGCAATCTTTTTGGTCAAGACTCCACAATAATAAATTACATACCGTAAAACCATCAATCTCCTCTTGGTCAGCTCCATTTCACAAAAACAGACGTTGGGAGACGGACCTCGCACGATTACGTATTGGCCACACTCGCCTAACACATGCCTATCTGATGTCACGCTCAGACCCGCCCCTATGTCCTCTATGTAACATCCCTCTTTCAGTCCCACACATTCTCTTGTCTTGTCCACGCTTTAATACAGCACGTACCTCTGCTTTTCCACACCTACCCTCCCTTCACCGACCTCCCAACATATCAGACATCCTTACAGAATCTCACAGCTTCTGCCTCGACAACCTGTTCTCCTTCCTCAGACACATAAATATCCTTCACTTGATCTAACTCCCAAATCTTTTCCCTCATCTTCAACCTCTCAACACTAATCTAGATAGTTGACACATAACAACTATCACCTGACATCCCCCTTTACTATACTTTCCTATAGTGCTATATGACCTTAGATGTCTAGCACATTTATCTTAACCATTAACCATTGCCCCTTCATCAACTAGCCTATCTGAATTTGATTTTAATGGTTTTCAGACCCCTGCCCCTCTTTTGGCCACGGTTCCAACCACTGATACTAATGCCTCCTCTTCGATGCTTACGAACAACTAACCATTCCAAAACAGTCACCCAGGTTATTACTCAACCTCTAGAAAGCACCCCTTCTTCCCTAATATTCTCCTCTTCATCTGCTGCACAGTCCTCTTCAATATCTACCCACTCTTCCCTTATTACTGCTCTTCATCCTTATTGTCCTCCCCCGCAGAACTACTCCACTCCACACCACCCCATCTTCCTCTCGCCCTCGTCCTTCTACTGCCTCTACCTCTGCAAACCTTCTGAGCACTCTCTTTGGCCCAGCCAAGTTGGATTGATTCTTTGTGATTCCATCTACACCCCCTATGCTGAGAATACCCTGGTCTTTCAGCGGTGCCTCCAGAAACAAGTAGGCAAGGTTACCTTTCGCAGTCGCTCTGATCGTTCATGCCTTGTCACAGTCACAGCGTCAATATTGCCATGATTAGCTTCCATAGATAAGACTTCTCCCATGAGGTTTATATTGTTGGATTGTCTTATCATGACCAACAATATCGATCCCTTCCTCGTCAATATCAGAATTGTTGGCGTTTTCGCCACCCAGCCAAACATTGTCGCTCCACAGCCCGCTGCCCTCTGTGTGCCCAACCTGGTCATGACCGTTTAAATTGCCCTGCTCAGTCACGTGTGGAGACTCCTGCAATGTAATTCATAGGAGCTGCCGTGCCTATAAGTTTGAATGTGAGATAGCAGTCCTCAGTTTTAAACTCCAAGTGCTTCCAGCACGACGCCAAGGTTTTTCTCTCTCAACTTATTCCAAAACAGTCCTTCGCTCTGCTCCCCCACCATCTTCATAAGATATTTCCACATCTCTACTATCACTCCCCTATACCCTAAACCTACGTCCTATGTCTACTCACCCTATCCCCCAGCCAAATTAATTTTCCATTCTAAATCCAGATACTCTAATATCTACCACTTCCCTGATACCTACCCCTCATCCTCCCTCTAATTGTCGTACCAGGCAACCTAAACATTCCACTCCACCCTCTCCTACTACATTCTCTCCTACAACTTCCTCTTCTTCTGTTCCTCGGATATCTATCTCCTCTTATTCTCCTCATAGAACTTTTGTCTCTCAGTCCTCTTTACCCAACTCCCCTCCAGAAACCTTGAAGACATCCATAACTTCCTAAAGATGACCCAAGGGAACACTCCACCCTCCTTCCTCCTACACCCTCCCAACTTACCCCCCTCTCTACCGCTTCCACTTGAATACTCACACGAATTCCCTCTATCACAACAGTGTCCTTCTCCAGACCCCTGGACCCAACCTGGGGGAAGTATGCAGCGCTGCAGGTTGCGGGGGTCGGCTACATCTCAACCCTCAGATACCTAATCCGCTACTACTAAGACAACCATATCTACCGTTATCACCTTTTTTCCCTAATCCTTCCCCAGTCACAGATACAATGCAATTCATTTAATTGCTCTACCTCCTTCACCTTTCCCATTTATTAACCACTACCCTACTTCATTTACTTCCCTCCTTTCCCTTTTCATTACCATATTTTCATATAACGCCCTCTAATCTTTGATATTTAACTCCTTCCCCTCCCCAGATTCTTCTCTTACTCTTCAACAGCTATCTCTATTCTACCTTGAACATTTTTCCTATACCTTCTCCAGTGACAGATACACTATAATTTACTCAGTCACCCTACCCTCACCTTTAAACTAATTTCTGCTCTAGTTCACTTACTCCTCTATCCCCCTTTTCACTACCATATCTTATAACGCTCCTATCATCATCATCATGGAGCTAACGCCGACGGGGGCGCATAGTCGTATCCACCCTTCGTTTGTACCTGTGAGGATCCCTCATGGCAAGCCGCCAGGCAGGGACTCGGCCCATCTCAAGCTCCTCTCGACAAGTTTGATTGATCTGCTCAAGCCACGACTTCCTAGGTCGTCCCACAGGCCTCCTCCACCCAGGGTTATCTCGAGCCAAGGCAACCTGGTGGGCAGGATCATCCTAGGGGAAGCGAGCCAGGTGGCCGTATAGCCTGAGTTGGCGATCACGGATTGTGCAAGAAATAGGTCCTGTGCCAGTCTCACGGTGCAACCGTTGGTTAGACACATGGTCCCGCCAACAGTACCCCATGATCCGGCACAAGGACCGATTGCAAAAGGCATCAAGACGTGGCTCTAAAGCACAGAATAATGTCCAGGTTTCACTAACGTATAGCAAAACTCGCATTATCAGAGCCTTGAAGACCCGTAGCTTGGTCCTTCTGCACAGGTACCGGCATCTCCAAATACTCTTGCCGAGAGAGTTCATGACCCCTGCTGCCAGACCATTCCGTCTGCTGACCTTCTGGTCTGACAGCCCAGAGTTATGAACTACACTGCCAAAGTATGTAAAGCTCTCTGGGACTTCATTGTCCTCGCAAGCACGTACCGACCGAACAGGATCTCTTAGCAAGTCCCCAAAGTCCTGGATCTTGGTCTTGGTCCAGGAGACCTCTAAACCCAAGGACTTCGCTTCATTACTAAATGCATTGAGAGCCACCACTAAAGATTCCAAGGACAGATAGAATAGCGACATCAGCAAAGTCAAGGTCGGTAACCTTGATATTGCCCAGAGTTGCTCCACAGAGTAGCTCTGCCCAGTATCCAGTCCATGCAAGTGTTGAAAAGTGTTGGTGCAAGAACACAGCCTTGCCTCACTCCTGAACTAAGGAAAGAAGCTCGACAGGCTCCCACCACACTTTACAGCACTTTTAATGCCTTGTTGGAATTCTTCTCAGTCTCAGGATCTCCAAGAATGATTTCCGATGCACCGTATCGAACGCCTTCTTGAGGTCGGTGTAGGCTGCAAGCAGTCCACGCCCGAACGAACGACGGCGCTCTACTATGACTCGAGGCGCAAGGATACGGTCAATTGTGGACTTACCAGAAGTGAATCCAGATTGCTCCGGCCGCTGATGCCTCAGTAGGTGGTCTCTGATACATCTCAGAAGGATGTGGGCAAGAACTTTACCTGGTATACTGAGCAGTGTGATGCCTCGGTGATTACTGAGGTCCCATCGGTCCCCCTTCCTCTTCCAGAGAGGGATGACCATACCCCTCAGCAGGTCAGGGGGAATGGTACCGGACCGCCAAAAAAAAAAAAAAAAAACTAGGCTAACCCAACGCTCCCGCACCGCAATAGGATCTGAGACGATCTGGCCACTTACTAGGCGAACTGCTGTCACCTGAGAAGAGGGCTTGGAGTTCTGCTTTCTCAGGACGAGTGTCATTTACTAAGAAATGGTCTTTACGACAAGCATCCGTGGCATCCATACTCTCCTGCGAGATGAAATTCTGTCTTGCTCACGGGCGTTCACCAATCGTCACTTGAGCTGCATCAAGCGTTTCGCGTTTGAAGGTATCTGAGGTCCGTCAGATTGTCGAGCGCTGCGAAACGACCAGAGACTGCCTCAGCACACTCCCCCTCCCTTAGCCTGTCCAAGTGAAACACCCTGGGGTGATCATTGGACCGCTGGGGAGTTTTGAAGTGGACCCGGAGGGTAGCCACAAGCAATCACAGAACTTGGCACTCCTATACACCCTGCAGTTCTGGAGGATCCACCAACGAGTGAGTGCTAACGAGTATGTGGTCAATCTCCTTGGCTGCATTACCCGCATCGCTGTATCAAGTCCAACGATGTGGATCTGGGCGCTGGTACCAGGAGCCAGAAATCCTCAATATCTAGGACCTAGCAAATTCCCCGAAAAGGAAGCTATTCTCACTACTGGCATCAGTTCCTGAACCGACAGACATCTCGATCACAGCCAGATACCGCATTGAAGTCACCCAGAACAATACGAATATTACGCCGGGGACACCTGTTTGACACAGATGCTAGTTTGTCGTAGAACATCTCTTTCACGTCAAATTTACAGCGTACACAGCAATAAGAGATAATAAGAGCTTCAGTCTCATTACCATTATACGTTCATCGACTGGAGTAACCTCTACTACCCAGGGCTGGAGTCTGCTGGAGATGGCCATGGATACTCCCTGGAGATGGTGACCATTGCTGCAGCCCAACCAGTAGGTGTAGCCACCTATACTAATTGTGCCGCTGCCAGGTCTTCTCATCTCCGAGAGAGCAGCCACCTCCACTCTCAGATGCCCCAGTTCCCTCGACAGTAGAGGCAACCGATCCTGACGCAAAGAACGGATGTTCCAAGGCCCACCCTAACTTCCCGCCTGAGGTTTAGTCTCGGGCAGTCACTCTGGGTGGACGCCACCTCTGCTACCCCCACCGACGCTACTCCATATAAAAGGGGACGGCAGGCTACGGGATCCATCATTCCACCTGCGGGGCTCCCTCAGGCTTTCCCCCACAAGCTTCACTCTAGGCCAGAACGCAGGCGGGATGAGTAGGTCCCGTTCCCATCCTGCGTCCTGGCAGTCGCCCTCCCAACAGGGCCCGCAGCCCGCCTCACTTGCTGGTTGGGAGGAATATTTCTGTTTATATTAACCACTGCTGATGAGGTTTATCTGGGGGGAGGAGGACTGGCAAGGCCCACCTCCCCCGAGCCTCCCATTAACCTCAGGGGGCCTAGGGGCAGGAGTTGGTACGGGGCCAGGGCATTTCCACATGCTGGTGGGCCATAACCCTGTACCTTAAGGGCCTCCTGCTGCTCTGAGATCCCCACAGTTTAGCCTGGGACCGCAAGGTACCCAGTTTCCATGGGAGGCCACGAGGAGGCACTGCAGGAGTCTCGATGATGGAGAAGCTTTGCAATGGCAGGTGAGGCTTATGCATAGCTGCTCCCTTTTTTTGCACTAGGCTAGCCAGTGGTGGCAGCTGCAAGCGAGAAGGCATGCACAGCACTTAACACTAACTAGGCTACCACACCATCGCTTCACATCACCCTGTGCATGAAGAACCCACCCACAATGCTCTTAAACCTTTGACATCTAGCACATTTAATCATAATCTTCAACTCTCCTTTGCCCTTTCTGATGCAATACTTTACCATAGTGCTACATGACCTTTGATGTCTAGCACATTTATTTTCAAACATTAAACATTAATTAAACTCCATCTTCTCCTACCACATCCTCTTCTACACCCTCCTCTTCCTCTGCTCTTTGGACATCTATCCTCTCTTCTCACCAGAGAACTTTTGTTCCTCAGACCTTCCCACCCAACTCCCCTCCAGAACTTCATAGACAGGACCCAGGAGAATGCTCCACTCCCTCATCCACCCTCTAATCCCTTTATTCCCATTCCTTCTACATTTAAAGTATTTGCTGATATCTATTTTCCTGCACCTCAAGTTTCCCCCACCCCTCTTCCTCAAACTCTTTCCCAACACACCCTATCCTCTCCATCTTCATGTGCACCATAAGCTCTTTCTTAGCCATTATTGTCACCATTCCCACCTGGATGCCCACATCCCTTCTGTTGCAAAAGTGTCCTCCAGGCCCTTCCCCTCCTAACATTCTTCCTGATACTTCACCACCTTCCCTAGTATCCTTATATCATCCCCTGGATTCTTCTACTTCTTCAACAGCCATCTCTACCTATATTACCTGTTGATTGTTTCATAATGGCTCATTTGTCAGCTTTCCTTAAACAATGTTCCTATTCCTTCCCCAGCCACAGGTAGACTCCATATCATCCAATTGGTCTACACCCCTAACCTTTTCTTTCTTCTTTTACTAATATCCGCTTTCCTTCATTTGCTCCCCCTCATTCCCTTTTTACTATCTCACTATCCAATAATGCTCAATAACCTTTGATGTTTTATCCTAACTGTTTATTCATTTTTCCCCTTTTTGCCACAATGCTTTACCATAGTGCATGACTTTTCATGTTTAGCATATTTATTTGTTTCACCCATTAACCATTAACCACTGAGGGGGGAAGGTATTTTTTCATTTTTCTCAAATACAATAAAAACAAAAGACCAATTTTTGTGCGATAAGTTATATAAAAAGATTTTTTTCTCTTTCTTTGATATAACTATTACTGAATATTTTTTTTTATATAATATCTCATACAAAATCACTTCTAAAGATTACATCTGAATGGCTTGGACACCTTTAGACTTTATGCACTTATTCATTTTTTTTCATATTTATAAGATGAGCTGTTTTTGTTGTAGGTTTGTATAGCAAGGAATATTAAAGTACATGCTAAGTTTTAGAGGGGGCAGGTTCAGTTACCTTATGGGGTTCTTTGAAAACCTTCAGGACCAGTCAGTCACAATTCACTAGTCCACTTAAAACTTTTACTTAACTCAACCTGTTTTCTTTTGATAGGCTAATCACAGGTAAAGAGATGATACTGGGTTTACATGAACATTTCTATCATGAACACATATTATACACTAATTTTAAACATACAAAGTTACTTTAATATGCTAGCTATTTTAATAAAAGTTTTTAGGTTATACTGGGATCCACTATGGAAAAAAACAATAGAGATGTGTGCTAGATTTTCTAATTAGCAAATTTCATATAGCTGTTCACATATATTCAAAGGTGAGTAAAAGCATATATTTTTGTTTTCACATTTATTTGTTTTATAGTTTCTGTCTATCTATTACATAATGCATTTTAAATTTTCAAAGCTGAAACAATATTTAATGTAAATCATCAAAGTCTGTCTTCATTACAATCTTTTAACAAAAAAATAATTAAATAGTAGCATTCTTGTATATACTTTGTTTTTTGTTTACATACAAAGGCAATTAAAATATTCTGATTCATCCATGCACTACATAATACTGACAGCTGATTGTAATAATTGATGTGGTTTGAACAGATTCTACATCAATACAAGGGCAGCAATTTAGAATTAAACACTCATGCCATCAATACAGTGACAAGATCTATGTATGCTGTGAAAATGTGCCATACTTTTCAATTCAACTGTGCAAACAGCTTTGA
>NW_020869497.1:170455-179159 GCF_003789085.1 Penaeus vannamei
AATAAAAAAAAAAATAAAAAAGAAATAAAATAAAATAATATAAATAAAAAAATAAAAATAAAAAGATAATATAAAAAAATAAATAAAAAAAAAAAAATAAAATAACCACATCAACACATAATACAATAATTATAAACAAGATAAAAAAATACAAAAAAATAAACAAAATATATAAAAAATAAAAACCACCTCACACACATCACCAAACTACCACATATATAATACACACAAAATAACACCACAAATAAAAAAATAAAGATAAATATAAAGGAGAGAGAAGAGAGGAGAGAAGAGAGAGAAATGCACTCACTCACCACTTCACTCACACACATGTATAATAAAGAAAATAAGAAGAGATCGCATACATATACTGTATATATAAATATATAATAATATATATTTACTACAACTATATAGATATATAAAATACATAATAATATATATAACAATAAGACATATATAATAAAATATAATACTACACACCACACTAAATAAACAAATCTATTATACTATACAATATTCAATCAAAGATACAATCAATCAAATCAAACATACAAATCAAAAACACACCTACACTCTAGTCTCTCTCTCATCATAATCATTCTCTCTCTCTCTATATAATAGTATACTAAAAACCAAGGATAGAGAAAAAGGTAACATATAATACAGACGTACAAACAAAAACAAATAATAAATAGTAAGATAACTGGGAGAGAAATATATACCTATATACAAATGTGAATATAATAAACACACTAAAAAAGATAGAATATATAATAAAAAATATATATATATATATATATATATAAAAAAACAAAACAAAAAACACCACTCACACACCATATAGTAATATTCATCGATGTATAAATCATAAAACTATAATGTGTATAAAATATATAAAGGATAAATAGAAACCCACACATACTCATAGAATAAAGAAATAAGACATATACTACACGCACACCACTCCACTAATATAAATAACACACAAAACACACCACTCATCTCACCACACACACCACCACATAAGACAAAAGATAATGATGAGATAATATATATATATATAAAGATACAAAAATAAAAAAAAAAAATAAGATAAGAAAATAAAAAATAACCATAAAAATTAAAATACATATACATATAATAATAAAATAATATATAATAATAAGTAATAAATATAAATAAATAAAATAAAATACAACCATAAATAACACACTCACCTCACACAAGAAATGAAACTTAAATAATTATAAGTCCCACACAGAATAAATATAAAAACCACACAAAAAGAAAAAAAATTAAAAATATAATAAAAATAAAAAATTATAAAATAAATATAAAATGATAAAAAGAATAAAATAAAAAAAGATATAAAAAGAATATAATAATAAGAAGATAAGAATAATAAAAAACAAAATAATAATAATAAATATATAAACAAAAAAATCACCCACGACGCTCATCACACATATAAAAATAAAAAAACTACCACACAACACTACACACACACACACACTCCAAAAACAAATAAAAACAAAAATAAAAAAAATAAAGTAAAAATATACAAAAATAAAACACTATAAGAAATATATAATAAGAGAAAGTAAAACTATATAAAAATAATATAAAATAACAGGTAAAGTAGTACACATAAGATAACAAGATACATATATATAAATAATAATAAAAATCATATATAATATAATAATAGAAATAAAAAAAAAAAATAAGAATAAAAAGAATAAACAAAAAAAAATAAAGAACAATAGATAATAGTAACTAAATATATAAATATATTTACATAGACTATGATAGTATAATATGTATATAATATTGTAAATAAAGTGTATAGTAATAAATTATAAATGAAATTATGTGTATAAATATATATATATATAAATATATATAAATATATATAATAAAATAATTATAGAGATAAGATAGAGAATATATAAATATATATATATATATATAACATATCATATAAATACTTAAAATAATAAATTAAATACATACATAGCACAGCAACAGAGAGTATATAACAAACGATAGTCCATAGAATTTATTTTGTAAAGATCGTTTTAAATTTCATGTTACCAAATATTCCTAATGGTACTGAAATAGAGAACAGAAAAAGATAGAAAGATTAAGGGTTCCTCAATAGTTGAAAAATTGAGTCACCTGTAGAATGAATGGCTAGTAAAAGGGAACTCAAAGGAACCACTACCGCAACTGACGACAGTCTATCATTGTAAAGCGAGAGGATCCCATATCGAGAGGACCGGGGGCGGCGGGGGTTTTATTTTAAAACCCTAAAAGAAGATACCCAAAAAACCAAATAAAGTTTGGAATATAAACAGTTCTAAACAAAGTAAAAGTAAATACTTACGCACAATGGAGAAAAGCAGAAAGATGTTAGAGAGTGTTTTTACGTAATCATGCATTAAAATAAAGGTCTAGGAATAGTAGAGTACCCTACTATCCATAGTCATGTTATATAAAAAAAAGAAAAAGAAAAAATGATGAAATTTATGAAAATAAAAAAAAAAAAAAAAAAAAAGAAACACAAATATATAAAAAAAAAAAGAAAAGAAGAAAAGGAAGAGGAGTCACAAAATACAAGTCTTACATAAGGTACCATTTTTTTTTCACAATAGAGTTATTAGGAAGAGATAGAGGAGAGGATAGAATGAAAATTACATTAAAAAAAATAGATAAACAAAGGAATACCAAGGATAATCAGCATTTTTTTCTTTGTATGAAAAATTACTTAGATTACTGTGCCATTTCATTGGACCTAGGCACCACCCAAACGAGAACGAGAGGCAGAGCAATGGCTATAACACAACGACCGAGCGCAGCTCGAAAAAGAGAGATACAAAGGAGAGAGAGAAGACAGCAATGAGATTCCAATATTAGGAGAGAGGTAGAAGCATGGCCATATGAGCAGAGAGTCCAAAGAAAAAACCACGAACTAGATGAGGATGCCAAAAAAACCCAACTTTAGGCCTAAATCAGCCAGGAATGTCTCTTTTCCTTTTCCTTTGACTGCCACATGATTCTTTATCTTGTCTACAAATTGTCACGTATAACTCCAAACCGCTAGATTATGCCCTCTTGCAGATGGGGCCTCATATAAGCCATGGGAGCCTAACTATATGTTCAATGAATGTGTACACATGACCTTACACATAAAAAACATGCATCCAGTTATGCACCCTTAATACCACACATTCTCACACTTACACACACACTCACACACTAACATGTATATTAACACACTCACATATGGCCATGAATACATACAGACACTGACATACAAAACACAGAAACAGATATACTCAAACAATCAATGCATGCATTTATCCATGTCTTTATCACTTAACTTACTCTAATGAGTATATCATCAATAATTACTTAATGCAGTTCTTACTAGTAGGAAAACTATAGCTTTCCTACTCTAACACTGAGTACTAAAATTCTTTTCATGCAACACCAATCACTTTCTTGTAAATTGGAACTGTTATTCTAAGCAATCATTTTCTTCTTTCTCTTTACTCTCTAGGTCAGTGGTTCTTAACCTTTTTAGAGTCAAAGACTCCTAAAAGAATCTGACGAAAACTATGGTCCCCCATCCCCTGAAATATTAACATAAATACAAATTTACTTGCAATGTGTATGATTCACTTTATCTATTGAGCTTTGATTGTCTCATACATCTGTGAGATAAATGCAGTATCATGAAACTTTCAAGGAAGCAAACTAGAAAAAAAAAAAACATACTCCTTAAGGCAAAAAGTAATATTAATTTCCATCTGATCCTGATAGCCCCTTTGAAACCCGTCCATGGGCCCCAGGTTAAGAACCCCTGCACTAAATAATGAAATAGGCCTGTAATAGGAATCACACAATTTTCATCTTTAAAACATATCAATCTATACCCACTAGTAGTAGCATATGCAGATATGACACATTATTTATACACAGTCACTATATATTGTGTTCTTATGGCTTTTTTAAGGTAATATCTCACCACCTTTTATATTATTCGTCTAGAACTTTCATGGTGACTTTAACATTTGTACTTCCAATAAATACATTACCCCATAAAAACATAATCCATGTATGTGCTGTCTTTAAATACATAGGAAGTAAATGTGGGTTTCATAATCCTGTATCTAACAAATATTAAGAGAACCATATTGTAAAAAAAAGGACCATTAACTGTATTTTTCTTTTTTTTTGCTACATAATTATACAATAAGTTTCACATATTCTCTCACTTTTTACTGTTACATACACAATTTATGACAACTGAACAAAAATTGGACAGAGACAACAAATACTTTTCAATTCAAATACTTACTAAATGTCAGAATATGCTAAAACCTATCAAGAATCTTCCTTCTGATGTAACAAAAACTTTGAATTGGGTGGGCAAAATATGCCAAAATAAATGTCTCAACTTTTCCTGCATCATTCAAACATACTCTTAAACTTTTACAATGGAAACAAACAATTCATGCAAAACTTCACATACTACAAGGATATTTACAACCAAATATAACAATACTTTTACCTATGTTCTCATAACCCAATGACGATGGGTAAATTTTAAGTAATGTCTGGCAAGGACATATGCACGTTAGTGTAAGTCACTCTGTGCTTAAGTGATTGTCAGGCTTACATTCAGGTGTGTGAAACCTTATTCTGGCTATCAGAACATAGGTTCATGATATGATAAGGTGTTACTTGGTGTCTGGACATCACCTTTCGCCAATGGGTTGATTAAGGAACAGACTCATTATAACACAGGAATCTATTTTCCAATGTAATGTACTTTAGATTTGAGTTCAATCAGAGAAACTTGGATTCTTATTCTAAACTGCACCCATTTGTAGCCACCATTCTCCATTGTTACATCAAACCCATCTTCACATTCATTGGGTCTTCAAACCCTTTTCAACTATTTACAACTGTCATAAATTGTCAAAGACATTTGTTCTTTGAGAAAGCAAGAGAGCTTTACTTAAAGCATTAAAATATTTCACATCTTCAGAAATTTAGTGTTTACAGAACTACTTTCTTACTCAGTAAGAATTTCATGGCTACTGGAGCAGCTTTTACATACTATTCACTTCTTTGCAATTCCACATGTATAAACTCCCTTTCAGCTGCCTCCTGTAGTTTTCTTTTAAATGCTTTACCTTAAGAATACATTATTTTCTAGTATTAAGATCAATAATGTACAATTTATCCTTAATATTTTTTTCCTCTACAAAGAAACAAGTCTGTGATGCCTCTTGGCAAATACCTGTATAGCATATATACTGTTGAAGTGTTAGTGCTTTTGTGCTTATGCAAGGCATACTTGGTGGGTACAGAGAAATATATTTCTGTCTGGCAAATATATACATTATGTATCATAATGTATATATATAACCCACACCTGTCTAATGTCTGATTATATGACTTTATAATGAACCTGTACATTTTTGTGTGAATATTAAAATGGTGCTGCTTTCAAGTGGTTGTTAACCCATTTCTTTTTTCTTACTAATACTTTATGTCACTTCATTCATCTTTCAATTGCATAAGGTTTCGTGTGATAAAGTCTGACCTGATTAATTTCGGAAGCCAAAAAGACCTGGAATGCTAGCACATTCCACCTAAGGCTATCTAGATGAATATAGGAAGACTGCAATCTTATCTCTCCAACACTAAGGCAACACAAATCTCATGTGAACACAGGAACACAAATGACAAAGTATTAATGCTCCTGTATCACTATCCACTCTATTCCAAAAGACACAACACTACTATCCTTATCATATTATCATTATTTTAGACCTGCATGTACCAACAAAATGTTTTTATGAGTTTCTACACTGTTAATTATTAAAAAAATATAAAGTATATATAAAGGCAGGTTCAACAAAAAAAGAAGCTAAATAATATTTAATTTTCATGTTTTTTTCTTAAACATAAAAGGCAAATAGAAAAAGGAAAATGAAATAGAAAATTTACCAAGGGACAAGGGCATTTTCTTGCTATGTAAACTCTCATTCACCTACTACTCATACACATTTTCTTAATTCAGCTTGTAAAAATATCTTCTCTAATAAATATTTACACAGACAAAAGAAAAAACAAAGAAAAAGGGAAATTACATAAAAAAGAAAAGGAGAAAGTAAGAACTACTTGTGGCTTGTAACGTTTCACTTTTTGTAGCCCAGGATGGCTTCTCCAACTCCAAAGTAATACACCATTTGAGCAATACCAAAGAGTGGTGCAATAACAATCATCCTGCAAGCTCCCCCTTTGAAGAAAGCTTTTGGCCCTTCATTCTTCACAATCTTTCTGTTGGGTTGGAGAAAATGTACAAATGTGGTGAGAGAACAAAATTAAATCACATGCAAATATAGACTATATACTGGATATGTATCTCTTTACAACACATATAAATGCATTCCTGCCTGTATATGTAACACATCTGTTAACATGTACATAAAATGTATCATACTATCACTTACTCTACATATAAGCACATACTTACATAATCGCATCTGCTATTCCTCGATACTGGGTCTCACCAGCACCCTTGGACAACAACTGCAATCTGGTTTTCACTACATCAAAGGGATTTACAGCCAAAGCTGCAAGAGAACCTGATGCACAACCAGATAAGAAGGAGCACCAGAAGACAGCTTCACCTGGTTAAGGAAAGAATTTTAGTAAATAACAGTCCAAAATGGAACAAATATACTATTTTCCATAAAATTCAGTCTTTTGTACTTGAAATATCTAAGATCTTAAAAAAAAAAAAAAAAAAAAAAAAAAAAAATACTGAATAAACATAATAATCGCACCAGAGCCATCAGCCTTTCGAGGTCCAAGAGAATTCAGGTGAGCAAAGAGTGGGAAGTAAACAACGGAGAAGGACACATCTCGTAACATTGTAGCTGCTGTTCCTTTATATAGGCCAACAATGCCTTTTTCGCGTAATAATTTAAGTGTGATGGAGGTTGCAGAAATCTTGGGGATGTCTGCAGTTTTTCCACCTGCAAATGAATTTTAAAAATTATGTTCCTGGAAATAAGGCCTTAAATACGAGAGAGAGATAGAGTAATGGAGTCCCTAAAGTTTCTTATGTAGCTATGAGCTAAGTAAGAACTTGTCTGTCATTATATTTTGTTCTGGCTAAGTAATGTCTTTGTTTATTTCTATATAAAGCATATTAAATATTGCAGTGTATAAGTAAATGTATTTAGATATAATCATATGTATGAAAAAAATATATCTATATATCTTGATCTATCTACCTATCTATATATACATTACATACCAGGAGAGAACTCAGAAAGGGAGTTTGGAAGGGGAATGAGTGGAAAGAATAAGATAGGGACTGACTATGAAATATTTAGATATAATCATATGTATGAAAAAAATATATCTATATATCTTGATCTATCTACCTATCTATATATACATTACATACCAGGAGAGAACTCAGAAAGGGAGTTTGGAAGGGGAATGAGTGGAAAGAATAAGATAGGGACTGACTATGAAATACATCAAGCAGGCATACCAGAAATTCTATTTCACACTCACTACATTCTAGTCATAGGATGGGATGATACAATGGATGTCACTGGAGGAGAGCTGACGAACAATACCAGATGTATTAATGGCGAAAAAATAAATAGGACTGACCAAAGAAAATGCAGCCAGCCATGATCATGGCAAATAGGAATTTTGGGTGTTAGTAATTTATCAGTATACATTTTTCTTTACTTCTAACACCTGCATACTCACTTGCTTTAGCTTGAGCAGCAACTCTTCCTGCATCCTGAAGCTGAATCTTTAAGAGTTCCATAGGTGTTGTTACAACAATTTGACAAAGGCCAGCTAAACCACCTGCCATCATCTCACGCTGGACTGGGAGTTTTCTGTGCAAAATGAAGAATATTTTGGGGCATTACATAATGTGTGTGAAATTCTTTTACTAACATTAACTCAGAATGCACATGAAGATATACATCTGACTACTTCATATCTGTTGTCAGCTAAAAATAATGCCTTACAACTTTCCTTCCCTTTCTTCAAACATTGTCAAAAGCTAAAAGTTTCCTTTTCACAGTCTGTGTTCCTCCTTATTCATCAAACTAAATCTGATAACAATAAAGTCAATTTTTTTTTGAAACTTCAAAAATACATTCCCAGTGAAAAGGAATTATACTTTGGTAACTAACAGACAAGAAAACTCACTACCAGGTAGCACTTTTAAGGATAGGTTACCTGTGAAATAAAAGAAGGAGAGACAAGATTTATTGTAAACATGATGATGTGCTAATAAGTATCATCTGCTAAACCACATGGAACTCCATGATTAACCCTTTGGATCCGGATGACATTGCGATCATGTCAACGAAAAACTTGGGCAGCTACACGGGTAACGTGAACAAAGCATCAAGAGCGAAGGCCAGGGTGACAGAAAAGACTCGTCATGAGTGCATAAACCTCTTGGAGTGTGATTTAACTCATTTGGCGCTTAGAAGGGTGCTTTAGCATTATTCCTATCGATAAATGAATGTGGAATGGAACGTGCGTAAGCAGTGACTCGGAGAGCGCCAGCTCCGGGGAGGATGCCATTTCCATGCTGCGCACTGTATTCCTGCCTGCTGGGACTGGCAGCACAGGCTGC
>NW_020869497.1:184259-196759 GCF_003789085.1 Penaeus vannamei
ACATAATAGGAAATAAGAATAGTAATAATATATGATAATAATAAAATACGATATAAATAAAATGAACTATTAATAAGAGTAATATAATAGAAGATGATAGTATCAAATAATTGAAGTAATATTAAGAAGTAAAAAGGAAAACCAGAAGGTGAAGGTAATAGTATCCAATAAACATCGACGCAACACAACAGTACAGACAAGAGGCGACGACAGCACGAGCATAATGATTGCATATCTGAGCGGGTTAGTTAAATGAGTTGAAGGGAATAGTTGTAAACATAATATTGTGTATTATATTAATATATTTGAGAGTAACGATCTGACGCCCGCGCTCAGCTACGCGCGCGTCTGCCGCTGACCTATACGTCCTCGCAGTCACTCAGTTCGCCCGCTGCCGCGCCCGCGCCCGCAGGAAGAGATATATTAAAGATAGGTAAAATTGTAATTTATATTTCTCCTAGTATATAAATATAAATTAAATATAATTGCAATAGATGAGTATGATAAACATTGAGAGATATACAGATATATCAAGATGGATAAGAGGAAAGACAATGAGTATATATATGAATGCAAGTAATGATAGTAGGGGTATAAAGGAGTTATCGAATAGATATATTATAATAATTTAATTATATATATTAATATATAATAATATATTAGTTAACATATATAGAATATATTAGATAAAGTAATCAGATTAGGATATATTAGAGAAAATATAAGGGATATAGATGAGTATTAAATACATAAGTATGTATGAATATATAGAGGATTTACAATATAAAAGATAGTAATATATTAATTAGTACATATAATTATGTTATATGTATATATGTTTTCATAATATGGTATAACATAATAATAATATTATTAAATAATAGATGTTTATAATTCATAAGTCATGAATATGAATTAGAGTGTGTTATGATACTAATATATATATTTAGATAATAATATAGGAATAAGATACTAATAAAGACAATGTAAACGAATATATATATATTATGAATGTAATATAAGATATATAGATAATATTAATATATATATAATACGGATAGATGAATGAGATTCAGGAAAATATGGTGATAGCAGCTACATGAACATTGAAACATACTAAATAGTATATAGTAGTGAAGAAATAAGAGTAAGTAACTTAGTTACGAATAATAATGATGTAGAATATATGAATATAGACGGTATGAATAATATATATATATTCCATTATACCCTAATAATATAATTCATATAAAGGTAGTATATTAACATATTATAAATAGTATGTGAGGTATTGTTATACAGAGTGAGAGAAATAATTTAAGAAATATAAATAGAATAGATATAGGGATAGTAGCTAAGTATAGAAGTAGATACATTATAAGTAGATAATATATAGTATAAAATAACATTATAGAAGCAGGAACGTCTAGAAATCAATACATGTATAAATAAGTAAAGCGATATAGTGACTATTAAGAGAGTAATAGACATAAGTAGGATTATAAATAGTAGATATATCAGATATGAGAGACTATAACAGAAATTTAAATATATATATGTGTAAGTGTGAATAATGTAAATTTATGATAATATATTATGTATATATAGCTAAAGTATAATATAGATATATATATGAGTATATAAATATAGATAGATATAATTATGATTAGATGGTATAGTATATACAAATATTTATAATAGATAGTATATAGAATAAATATATTATATATCCTCCGTACTTTTGACTATAATATATGAATGTAGACATACATTATGTAAATGAGTACTGAGTCATATATGTTTACATATATATGTATTATTATTATAATATATATTGTATCATATCATCATACAGCAGGGCGCGATATACATATATATCTAGCGTATAATATACTAAGTAATATACTAATATATAACGGTAGTAATTATATATATATAATAATATGTATAGTCATATTATATATATAAATACCTAAGTATATCCACACTAATAGAACTATATATGTACAACATATATTTAAATATATAACTGTGTAATGTTTTAGTTCAGTATCAATAGAGGCTATAATATAGTGATATAGAATATGATATATAGTGATGAAGTCTATAATAGAATTGGAAGTGATATGATAACGAGATAGTACCAGCCGAGATAGAAGGATATAAATAACGTAGTGAGCTAAGACCGTGAATCATATAGTTAATGAGGGTTAGGGCCATGACCAATAGTAATAGGTAGTATACAATAATGAACTGAGTGATATAACGAATACAAGTCAAATGACGTAAACGCCACGAAAACAACCACCCCACACACTATAACACAACACATCAGAGCAGATTGGAACATCTTAAAAACCATATTTACATACTAACAAGCACACAGATATCACCACTGCACGAGCCCAACACATTTATAATCAACTGTGATGAAAAAGGAAATACCTTGTATTTGGAAGGTCAAGATGAACAAGCAATGTATGTAGAAGGATGGTATACCATAATCTAAATAATGATAAGGAGTCACTAATGATAGGCTAGTGTACTAACACTAGTGAGGTGGTGTGTTAGTGTCTTAATATATGGTATGCCATAATCCAGTATCAAAGCCATTAATGTAGGTATTAATGCGAATAACAAAAAGAGTATAAACAAAACGTATCAGCACCTACCCAATAACATTATTTACCAGATATACATAACAATTACAGTTATACCACCGGGATCCAAGATTACCCATACCAATAACATATAACATAAAACTCAATACCATCACAAAACATAAACCAAATTACAGTAAAGCAAAAACATCATAAATAATAATTAAATAGTAAAAGAATAAGTATATATATAAATAAAATATATATAAATTAATAAATAAAGAATAAATATAATATAATACTATCTTATACATAATAGATATAATACTTATACTAATATGATAGTTACCCTAGTAACGATCATCTATAATAAATATATATATATATATAACATAAATATATCACTATTACTATATATATCAATAATAGAATTGATATATATATAATATATATATACTATAGATATTATATATAAACTATATATATAAATATATACTATATATATATATATATATATATATATATATACATAATATATAATATACATAATATATATATAAAATAAATATATATTTATATATATATATATTATATTAATATAATATATATATAAATATATTATATAGATATATATATTACACACACACACACACACACACACAGGACAACACACACACACACACACACACACACACACACACACAACACCACACACACAGTATATTCATATCTACGTATTTAAATATGAATATATGTAATATATTTATATATTATATATTTATATATCTCATATATTTGTATATTAATAATATTTATTTATTTCTCATATATATAATATATAAATATATGAATATATACATGTATCAATATACATGTATATATATACATGTATATATATATATATATATTATATATATATATATATATATTATATATATAGTATATATATATATATAATTACATTATACATACTTACATTATATTATATATATATTATATATATATATATATATATTTATATACATATATATATATATATATATAATATATATATATATATCGTATGTATGTATATGACATATTATATATATTAATAAATCAATATACATATATATATTAATATATAAATATATATATATATATATACATATATATATAATATATATATTAGTATATATATATTATACATATACATATATATATATAATATAATATATATATATATATATTATATATTATATATGATATGTATGTATGTATATGTATGTATGTATACATATGTAACTATATATACATATATTATATATACTATATACATATTTAAATATATGTATGTATGTATAATGTATATATATATATATTTATATATATATATTATTATATATATATATATATTTATATATATATTATATATTATATATATTATATTATATGTATATGTAATATTAAATTATATATAATATATATATATATATATATAATATACATATATATACATATATACATATATTACATATAAATATATAATATATATAATATATAATAATAATATATATATATATATATAATATAATATATAATAATATTTAAATATATATATTACTAAAAAATATATTATATATATACTATATACTATATATATAAAATATAATTACATCACGTATACATTCATTAATATAATTATAATATTATATATTATATATATAATATATATTATATATATATATATATATATATATATATATTTATATATAACTATATATACATAATTTCTTACTTCAAATTTTTGGTAGCATACCCTAACAGTTTTAAGGGCTCGTGGGGTGGAATGATTTCATGCCAAAATTATAAAGGTTATGAAGATTTCTAACATTACGTATATATACTAATATATAATATATATATTATATATATATATATATTATATATATATATATATATATATATATTTATATATATATATTATATACATATATACTTAATACTATATAGATATACATATATCATGACATTAATATTATAATATATGTATTATATATATATATAATAATATATATGGGTATATATCATACTACTATATATACTAAGTATATATACATGAAATATATATAACCATATATTACACTATATCACATAATAAATCATATATACTAAATATACTACCAATATATATAATATACTATACATATATATATATTACTAGTAACATAATTATACATATAGTACACTCAATATATATATAAATAATATATATTTATATACGATATAAATTATAATATAGTATTAATATATTCATAATACTATATATATGTGATGTGTGTGTATTTATATAATATATATATATAGTTATATACACTATATATATATATACTAGTACTATATATATATATATATATAGATAGATAGATAGATACATAGCATAACTTAGATCAGATAGATAGATACGATGTAAGATAGATTAGATTATAAGCCTATATAAAGATAACAGATATATATGCTACCCATTATATATATATGATGTACATTATATCAATAGAATTATAGGTGTATCATATATATATATATATAATATTACGTACTAGTACAGCATAATACTATCACTACACGTATTAATATACACACATAATATGCTATAATATACTACATAATTTTTGCTACCTTCACGACATTTTTTGGCTAGCACTACCCTAACAGTTTTTTAAGGCTCGTGGCGGTGGGAATGAATTCGAAGCCAAAAATTATTAAAGCGTTTATTGAAAGATTTCTAACCATAAATATGTCATGCTAAATAAATAAACTAAGAAATGAAGAGATGCATATCTATTTGTGTATAGAGATAGTATTTGTGAGGACTGGTTTTCTATTACGATCTTCATTAGAATATCAATGATATTTTACTGTAGGTGAGAAGTATATACGTATAATCATAATAGTGAGGTTCATAATATGACCTATCTCATATTATCTTAAATTGAGTGAATATATTAATTCCTAGGTACTCCTTTTATAATGTAATGTCACTTGTTTTTCAATGTATTGATACTTGACTATTGTGTATACTTATATCTAATAGATTATAATTAATTAATATATAATATCATAATAATATATATAGTTACTATACTATATATATATATAATAATATTAGATTTATACATAGTATATATATACATGAATGAATAAAATATATATATATATTAAATATATAACAAAATAACATATTAAATATATAAATATATATATACATAGTAAAATATAAATTATATAATATATATACTTATATATATAATATATATTAATTATATATAATATATTAATATATAATATAATATATAGTATAATATTATAATAATATTATGATTACAATTATAAATGGAGTGATTTATTATGTTAAATGATATGTAATGTATATATATGTATAGTATGTGTATAGAGTATATAATAGAATATATAATATATATATCTAATTATTATAAGTATAATATATATTATAATATATAGTTTACTATATTCATAACATTACACTATAAACCTAATTACATATATATATTATAAATAATATAATACTATATATATTAATACTTATATAATATATATAATATAGTAAAATAGAGAATATAGTAATTATATATTACTAAAAATAATTATAGGTGTATATATATTATGTATTATGTAGTATATGAAATAATAAATATGTATAATACATATATTACATCTAAATAATATAATTAATTATATACATATATATTACAATACAAATTATAATATATAAATATATATACTATTTAATAAATTATTACTATAATATTATATATAATATATATATTATTATTATACTATATTAATATATTTATATGTTAAATAATCTGTATGAGTATATATTAATTATATGATACATATATTATTTGATCAACATAATAGTATAGTATTATTATATATTATAAATTAAATATTAGATATCAAGATATATATAATTTGAAATGATATATGATAATAAATTCTGTATATATAGTCATAATCATTATTTAATAAAGTTATGTTATTATGTATTATTATGATTACATATATATGATGTATATTATATATTTATATGTAATTTAATATATCATAATAGTAGGTTAATTGATAAATGTATATTGATAGTATTAATAACATATAGAAAATATAATATGTGGTATATATATTATAAATTATATATATATTATATTAGATACTATATATATATATAATATACTTATATATAACTTAATATAACTAATATAGATAATGCAATGAGCTAAATTATATATATATATATATATATATATATATCATAATATATAATATAATATAATATAGCATTATAACTACACTATACTATTATTATGAGTATAAATATAATACTATATTATATTATATATAATATAATATATATAATAATATTAAAACTAATATATAATATATATAATTAATTATTATATACATCTAATAACTACGTATTAAATATATATATATATATGTATATACTAATCCATATCACTAATAGTATTATATGAATCATTAGTGCAATACTTAATTAATATATTATCAACTCTATATATAATATATAATGTGTGTGGGTATATATATATATATTATATATATATTAATTAATATATACTGTCATATAGGTACTATATGATACTGCTGATATATTATATATAGTATATAATATATGATATTATGTTCATATGCATATATGTAGTATATAAATCATACTATAATAATATACTACATCATAAATTATAATTCAATATATATATTACTATGTATATGTATATATATGATATATATAATAACATTTATATTATTAATATACTACCTATTATATTTAATAACACATATATACATATAAATATATTATATAAATATATAAATACTATTAATAACTAGATCTATACATTATACTTAAATATAATAAAGTATTATATAATATATGAATATAATATATATATATATATAGAAATATAAATTATATTATACACTAATAATAATATATAATACACTATATATGTTATTATTAGCATATATACTATGTATATACTTAATTGTAATATCGCCATGTATCATATATAATAAATATCATGATATGTGATATTAATAAAATACTACCAAATATTAAATATATTTAATATATATATTACTAATACATATATCAATATATAATATATAATACTAACATACATATTATAACTGTTAAAATACATATATAAATAATAATACTAACTCGTTAATATATATTAAATAATATGCCATTATATTTATCATATATATATATATAGTCGTATGAATATATACTACTAAATATATATATATTAATTATAATTATATAAAATTAAGTGTTAATGTTAATATATACAATATAATACTAATATAAATATTATGTAACTATATATATTTACTATAATTATATACTATTATTGATATTATATAATATATATATTATATTTACATATAATCTATCATATTAACTACTATATATTAATCTTATTAATATATATATATATACTATATTATAATATGAAATATACTATTATGTTTATATAATAATTGTATTATGATATATTGCATATTATAGTATTCATGTAACTAATACCTAATATATTATTATTATATATAATTAATATATATATATATAGTAATTATGCCTATATATATTATTTAATTCCATTTAATACCTAATATATTATATGATACTATATAATATATATATATTAATATATATTATATATATAATATATATATAATATATTAATATATTAATATATTATATATATATTATTACTACTATTACTATGATGGATATTACTAATTATATTAATTATATTAGTATTTATAGATTATTTACAGTAAAAATAATATAATTATAAATACCTAAAATATCTATACACATAATAGTAAAATTATATTACAAAATATTATATATTATTAATAGGTAATATAGATATATAATTAATTAGATATATAATTAATATATTATATTTTTTTTTTATATTACCTATACATTATATAATAATAATATATTATATATATATATAATGATGAATATATATATTATAAGAAATAATATATAGTCATAGATTATAATAGTATATATAGATATACAACTTATATTATATGTGCTGTGTGTATATGTCATATATATAAATTATAGTTAGTATATATATATATATATAATATGGAGGTTTATATCATTGAGTTAATAATATATATGTTATTATAAATAATTATATATATAGAAGTTTATATATACTATACTATAATATATATACAATGTAATAATAAATATACAAATGATATATATACACTGTATGTAAATATGTATGTAGTATAAGTATATATTATACTATGATATATGATTATATAACACACCATATATAACATGTAATATAGAGAATTAAATAAGTAATATAAATAATATATATATATATAAATAAATATAATATTAATCATATTATATATAATATAGTATAAATATATAAATATATAATATAATATATATATTACATACTAACATATATTCAATATATATTTACATGATCATTGATTAATATAATTAGATTTATATTATTATATCATATATAATATAATATTATAGTACTTAATACTATATATCATTATTATTTAACTTAATAATAACGTAGTATTATTAATACATATATTATGTATCCACCCATATTTATGACTTAGTATATATTAGTATATATCATATATATATATATATATCATATATATAGTATAATTATATTATTATATATATATATTTATATCAACTAATGTAAATAATTAATATAAATACTAATATATATTAATAATACATAATTATAATGTTGATCATATATATATATATATAGATATAACATGAGATAGAAAAGAAGGAATATAGTAATAATATATATAATCATACTCTATATATATATATATATTATAATATATAATATTATATATAATACATATCATATATATAACCATAGTATAATATACCATACATATATATATCTAATACATACACAATATATACTATATTATGTTTTTTCATATATTTAGATACATTATACATGATATATACCAATATACTTATACCATCACTATATATATAATTATAGATACTTATACTATATATACTTATACTATTCATATACTACAGTACTATATCATAAAAAATAATAATATACTATACTATGCTATAGTATATTCTTGTTGACTTAATATAATTTTTGTATATATATTAAATATTATATACATCATAATTAATATATAGATGATACAATATACTATATATATATATATATATATGAATATAGTGACTGCTACTATATATATCATTGATTATTACTATATATATATATGACATACACATACATATACTATATATACTTACTCAATAATATATATATATAGTATATTATAATATATATTAATAATACTATATACTGGGTATGTATGAATAATCATAGGTGTCTATTATATAGTCATATGTATATGCTATATATCTATACATATATATCTCATACATATACATATTATGATAGTACTATATATTCAGACTATTAGGTATATATACCTATATTATACTATAGTATATTGTGATGAAGTACCTATAGTATATAGTATAAATACAATATATTATAAAGATATAGTATTCTACTAGTATATACTATACACTGTATGTACATACTCATTATATATACGTCATATATGCTATATTATATATACATATCCACTAGCTATGATATATATATATGACTACTAATGCTATATGCCAATGTACTACTGTACCTATATATATATTATATATGTTGATATATATCAATTTATATGCTGCGTACTAGTATTAATGTATATATAATATATATAGTTATATATACTTTATACATGTTCTATATATATATATTTATAATGGTTATATACTTATATATTTCATTATATAACAGTATCATATATATATATATTACGTATAATTGTTAATATATATATATTTACGGTATACATATACAGTTATACACTATATATAATATTATTATATATATAATAGTCATTATATACTATATACTATAACTAGTTATTATATATTACTATATATATATTGCAATGACATAGATATTATATAAGCTATATATGATATATAGTATACATACTATATATAATTTATACTGTATGTACTATTAAGTATATATACTTATTATAATACTACCATATATATGTTATATATTCTATTATATATATAATATTATATACTGATATACTCTATCTCTATCCTATTAATTACTATATATACTATATAGATATAGTATATACATCCTATATATATATATATCTATATGTATATATAACAGCTATATTCTATATCTATATTAGTCATATATTATATAATATTCTATATGTAATTATATATATTCATATATCTATATCATTCATACTCTATATATTTAGTAGTATGATATCATATATGAATATGATATATATACTATACTTATATATACCTATAGCATAAATACTATATATAATATATATATATTTATATGATAGTATATATTTAGATATAGTATATATATTATCATTATATATTTATTTATGTATACATATATATCTAATATATTCTATAATCTTATCGTTATATATATACTCTCACTATAATATATTTATATTGAATGTATATAATATATATATATAACTAATTATATAATATATATAATATATTATATATATCTAAGTATATATATATATAAAAAAATATATAGTACTATAGTATATATATATTTATATATATATAAAATATATTATATTATATATATATAATATATATAATACTTTATATGTTGTATACCTATATATATATATATATAATATATATATAAATATATTATATAATATACTATATATATATATTAATATATATATACAATATATAATATATACATATATAACATATAGAAAAGGTATGAATGAGACTGGATATCTTCACAATTTTAAAGATGCATTTAACTGCTTGATTACGTCTTCATCAGAAATACATGTTTTTCTAATGAAGACGTAATCGAAACCAGTCAAATACATCTCTTGTATTGTGAAGATATCCAGTTTCATTCATTAACTTTCTTATATTTGTCAACATGGATATGGTTCATATGTAATATATATTATATATATTATATATATATATATATATATATATATATATATACATGCATATTAATGTATATGTATATACATATATATATATTATGTGTATATATGTGTATATATATAATATAGATAAATAGATATATATAGACTATATATAGATATAATTATAATATGTATATATATATATATATGAATATATATGTATAAAATATATATATATATGTATATATATATATATAATGTATATATGTATATATATGTATATATACATATATGTATATTATGTTATATATGTATATATATATATATATACATATGTATATATGGTATATATATCATTATATACATATATGTAGTAATATACAATATCATATAATACTAACTATATACATATATATATAATATATATATATGTATAATTATATGTATACTATATGTATATATATATATATATATATATGTATATATATATGTATATATATATGTATATATATATGTATATATATATGTATATATAGATGTATATGTGTTATATTATATATGTATATAGATGTTATATGTTATATATAGATGTATAGTTGTATATATATATGTATATAGATGATATATGTGTAATATATAGAAATTATATGTGTTATATATATATAATAGCACATAAGATAATAGAAGTAATATTTATAGATAGATATATATATTATAGTATATAAATATAATATATATATAATAGTATATAGTAATATATAATAAATGTATATA
>NW_020869497.1:204871-214871 GCF_003789085.1 Penaeus vannamei
TCTTCCTCCTTCTCTTCTTCTTCTTCTTTTTCTTCCTCCTCCTCCTCTTCTTCTTCTTCTTCTTCTTCTTCTTCTTCTTCCTCCTCCTCTTCCTCTTCCTTCTCCTCCACTTCTTCCTCTTCCTTCTCCTCCTCCTCCACTTCTTCCTCTTCCTTCTCCTCCTCCTCCACTTCTTCCTCTTCCTTCTCCTCCTCCTCCACTTCTTCTTCTTCCTTCTCCTCCTCCTCCACTTCTTCCTCTTCCTCTCCAACTTCTTAAGCTGCCTTTGTTTTTACTTCTTACTCTTCATCCTCTTCTACCACTTATTTTTCTGCACCACCTATCCTTTTTTCTCCTTCTCTCCCAACATCCTCCTGTTTTTTTCTCCTCTTTTTTTTTATGTTTCCATCTCTCCTCCTTTCCCTGATTTGCATGATTAAAGTGGATTCTTTTATATCAAAATATATTTAAATCCCTGGTATGTACTTTGTCCACGTGAGACTTTTTTATCCAATTATTAACTTACTTCCCCAATTGAGAGGGTAGAAGCATCAACCTATAAAGTTAAAATATCACTTAGGTAATTAAGGCTGAATGAATGCAAACTATAAAATGATTTTTAAGATTTTTTTTGTATTTTGGGGGGCTCTTGTATATTATACTGCTTTCCAATGTTCCTTTTAACATAAGTAAAGAATCCTCATTTGTTATACAGAGTCCTAGAAGTGCCTCATGTTTTGGATACCAGATATAGTCATTGTTCCAGACATTTTCTTAAAATGTTATTGAATATCATGACTATTACTCAGACTGTGCAGAGATTATTTTCCTGTTATTGTATACTGTTAAGAACTAAATGAAGACCTTTCAGGGTTGTAGAAGACAAGAGTCACTCTTTGCAGTATTTCATTTCATTCATTTTATGTACATTCACGAATTTCACATATTCAGAACATGCCTTGTATAGAATTATACTTTTGTTTTCCTTTCTTTCTTTCCCTCTTTGTATTGCATTCTCCCTCTTTATAATTCCTTTGCCTAGCTTGTGAAAGATTGTTTACCCCCAAGGCATGTATAAAAAAAGGTGAACAATGCCTTCACTTTGTAGAAATAGTCTGATATTGATGACTTATTTTTGTAAATTAGAGTATAAAATGTAAAAACTTGTTTACAGTTAACTTCAGAGTATTTCCTTTCTCTGTCTCAAAAGTAATACCCAAAGCCTGTCATGTATCATGCAAGATGTAGAACTTGCCAAATCTACTAGTTTTTTCTGCCAAAGTAAATTAAGAATATTTTGGAAACGAAAGTACCTGATAACTTTTCCTGTACTTCTCGTGTAGGTGTTAATGCTGATTATTATTATTATTATTTTATTATTATTATTATTATTATTATTATTATTATTGTTATTATTATTATTATTGTTATTATTATATTATTATTATTATTATTATTATATTATTATTATTATTATTATCATTACTATTATTATTATTATTGTTATTATTATTATTATTATAATTATCATTATCATTATCATTATTATGAGTTCTCTTTTTTATTGTTGTTATTATTATTATTTTTCTTTTTTTCTTTTTTCTTTTATTATGACAGACTGCCATTGTTATAGATATTTTTATATTTGTACTCACTGTCTATTTCTTATCATTTCATTTTTTAGATATAGACATTGAAATACATGTCAGTATGTGATATGTAAAGGATTTTTTTTCAATTCTGCTTTGATTCTATACTTACATTGCTCAGATTTATTGCAGTCAGCTTATTATTCTTTCTGTGAATGTATGAGTGTATTTCCAATGTAAATAGTGGTGAAAAATGGTTTGTGAAGTTGGTTGTATGTTATTCTTGACATTGAGTATTCATTCAATTGTCATTAATTTCTGTGGAATGAGGATGTATTACGTTTTCTGTACATTCAGATGTCATCATAAATATATGAATCTATTCTATATATACACGTTTTTCTTGGTGATTCTATGTTCCTTTGGAAATTCAATAAACAAAGAGAGATTCCTAATGAAAACAAAGGAAGTGTTGATGTGACATGTTAATAGAGGGAAGTTTTGGATTGATCTTCATATCTATATGTATGTACAAAGAAGAATAGAGATGGCTGTTGAAAAGGTAGGAGATGAATCTGGGTAGAGGGGAAGGTATTAGATGTCAAAGATTAGAGGATGTTATAGGAAGGTATGGTAACAAAAAGGAAAGGAGGGAAGTAAATGGAGTAGAGCGGAGATTAGTAAAATGGGAAAGGTTAAGGAGGTACAGCGATTAAGTGAATTTCATTATATCTATGACTGGGAAGGAATAGGGATAATAGGTGATAATGGTAGGTATGGTTGTCTTAGTAGTATGGGATTATGTATCAGGATTGAGATAAAGGATCAGGCGTAGGTGAAGAAGGTGTCCGTGGGTTTGATACGGAAGGTGGGGTCTGGGGAAGGGTACTGTGATAAAAGAGCTTCATATGTGTATCCAGGAGAGAGTGGGAGGGATAGGGGGAAGGATTTGGGGGGGGGGGTATGGGTGGTTGAGATGGGGGGGTTGAGAGGATGAGTTATTTTGGGAAGGGGTAGGGGGAATATAAGGGGGTAGAGCAACTAAGTGAATTGCAGTGTATCTGTGACTGGGGAAGGAATAGGGACATCATTCAAGGAAAATAAAGGTGGCTGTTGGAGAAGTAGGAGGAGAAAATTCCAGGGGATGAGAAATGGGGACTGGGGAAGGTGGTGAAGTATCAGGAAGAATATCTGGATGGGAGGGGTCTGGAGAGGAACACTTGTGATAGAAGGAATTCATGTGAATATTCAAGTGGGAACGATAGAGAGGGTGGGATATATTGGGGATGGATATCCGCAAATACTTCAAATGTAGGAGTAGGAACAAAGGGATTGGGGGGTGGATGAGGGAGGGAATAGTTCCCTTGGGTAATCTTTAGGAAGTTTTGCATGTCTTTTCAGGATTTCTAGAGGTGGGGTTGGGTGAAGAGGACTGAGAAAAGGTTCTCTTATAAGGAGGAGAAGAAGAGATAGATATCTGAGAAACAGAAGAAGAGGAAGGTATAGGAGTGAATGTAGTAGGCGAGGGTGGAGTTGAACGTTTAGGCTATCTGGTATGACAAATAGAGGAGGACTAGAGAAAAACCTCGTTGTCGTGCTTCTTGTCTGGCCTCATGTAGAGTGAGGCCTAGTTTAAATCTAAGGACTGCTACCTCACATTCGAGCTTATAGACAGGGCAGCTCCTATAAATACATTATGGGAGTCTCCACAATTCGCACATGTACGTGACTGAGCAGGGCAATGTGAATGGCGAGAGGAAGATGGGTGTGTGTGGAGTGGAGTAGTTCTGCGGGGTGGATAGAAGTGATAATAATGATGAAAAGTAGTAATAAGGGAAGAGGGAGTAGACATTAAAGAGGGTTGTGCAGCAGGAGATGAAGAGGAGAATGTTGGGGAAGAGGAAGGGGTGCTTTCTAGAGGTTGAGTAATAACCTGAATAGGTATTTTGGAATGGTTACCCCCCTAATCCCTTGCCCGTTGTTGTCGTGGGGGGGCTTAGGAGACGAAGACTGAGACCCAATACAGGGATCTCCCCTGCCTAGGGCCTCAGCCCTCGACTCAACTAATTTTGCATGGTCTTTTCCCTCTCCAGCTTTTGTTTCCGTCTCTTCTCCATCCCCTTCTACTATCTACTTCCTAAGGTGTGAGAGCCGTGCTGAGAGGATGAAAGGCTGACCTAGTACCAGTCCTGAACAGCCTGCGGGAACTATGGCCACGGTACACCCAACTAATCTAGCCCTTACCTTCAGTAGCGAAAGGAGGTGGACCGTTTAGGCCTTTTTATATAATCCAGGTTCCCTATGACCAGTAATGAAAATGTAATCCCTTTATTAGAGGCAATGAGGCTAGCCCCTTTATCAAATACCCCAACCCAGGCTCCTTTGACCACGGCTCCGAACACTGAAACTACTACCCACTCCTCAATGCCTACTAGTGCATTACCCACCCAAGCAGAGAATCAATCTCCAGAAGACATTCCTACCCACCCAACTTCCTCAAATTCAACTACCCCTGCAACCTTCATCAACAACCAATCCTCCCTTATTACTACCTTGCAACCTTATTCTCCATCATTCCGTAATACTCCCTCTTCCACACGTCCCCGACATCACCACCACCAACCCTACAGATATCTTAAATACTCTGTTTAGCCCAGCTAAATGGGACCGATTTTTCGTGATCCCTGCTACAGCTCCTTACTCAGGCAACACTCTTCTCTTTCAACAATGCCTCCAAAAACAAGTAGCAGAGTCCCTTTCTATACCAGACGCGATCGCTCCCGTCTGGTAACAGTCAGATCAGAAACTGAATCTATAGCACTATCAAATTTAACTGATCATTCTGGCAACCCCATTCCTGCAGAACCTCATCCAACCCTTAATACCTGTACCGGAACTGTCTCTCTCTCCCCAGCAAACTGCCCAGTCGATACCAAAGATTGGTCAGACTGTGGAGAAGACTTATTAGGATGCCTCAAAGACCAAGATGTGAAATCAGTACATTGCTACACCATTCCTCCTAAAGGTCAACGAAAGAATCCGACCAATATTGCCAAAATTACCTTCGTACACATGACCTTCCCTTACGTATCTACATTGGTGGACAATCCCTCCCTGTTCGACCATACCAACCCCCTCCCGTCAATGTCAAAACTGTTGGCGCTTTGGACATCCTGCCAAACATTGCCGTTCCACAGACCGATGCCCCATATGTGCCCAACCTGGTCATAATCGATCAAACTGCTCAGCACAAACACGAACATGTGCTAACTGCGGCGGCCCCCATAATGTATTTTATAGAGGCTGTCCCACTTACAAGTTTGAATCTGAGGTAGCAACTCTCAGATACAAAAATGGTCTCACTTTACGTGAAGCCAGACAGGAAGCACGTCGACAAGGTTTCTCTCATACTCCATACTCTAGTAACATCGTTCGCTCAGCCCTTCCCCTCCACCCAAAATGTCCCCATTTCCACTTCTACATTCTACATCCCTCAGACCAAATTCCTTAACTCTAAACAAATTAACCAACTAAAACTATTATCCTAATTCACTTCTCCTCAGCACCAATTCCTTTGCCACTCTAAACCCAGACACCCAATCTCAACCACAGCTCTATCTCAACTACAGCCCCAACACCAACCCCTCTCCCTCCCCGCACTACCCGCAGTAGACAGACTAAACGTTCTAACCCTTCCCCTACAGCACAATCACCTCCACCTACCTTTACCTTTGTTCCTGAGACACCAGTCTCCTCTTCCCCCCCTCATAAGAAAACCTTTATCCACAAAACTCTCCAACCAATTCCATTGCAGAAACAATTACCTTCTCACAAAACTCTCCAACAAACTCCACTGCAGAAACAATGGATGACATTCAAAGCTATATGCTTGAGACACAAGATCCCATAACTCATGCTCCTTCCACACTTGAAGTGGTTGCCGATATTCATACCCCTCCTAATATTCCCCCTACACCCCTTCCTCCTACTCCCTCTCAACACAACCTAACCCCCTCAATTCCGTCCACTCCGATACCCATCCTCCTGATATGCATCCCCCTCTTACTCACAGCACCCCTACACCCTTCCTCCTAATCCCTCCCAAGACAACACATCCCCTTCAACTCCAACTATCCATCCTTCGATATCATCCTCCTAACACTAATACTCCCCACACATCTACTCCCTCCCAACACAACCCACCCCCTTCAACCCCAACTATAGGCACATTCTCCCTCCCTCCATCCCCTCTATCCTTTGCACTCCCTCCCGGATACACACGAGAATCACTCATGCACAACAATGCCCTTCTCCAGATTCCCTACCTCCTAATATCCCTCCTTTACACCCCCTAGCTCCTTCCCCCAATTCCCCAACATTACGTATGCGTTATCACTCATAACTATAGCTCTCCTACATTGGAATATTCGCGGTTTCCGCTCTCATAGATCAGACCTACGTCATATCCTTGCTTCTTATAATCCATCTATTATCTGCCTCCAAGAGACTTTCCTCACACACCCTCCTATTCCAATTCCCAATTACCATTTTATCTCTTCCCCACACTCCCTTTATGTCTCGTCTATACTTATCCATCATAAAACACCTTATGTCATACCTCCCATACAAACTTCTGTCCCGTGCACAGCTATTCGCATCTTTCTTCGCCGCTGGATCACAGTGATTTCAGTCTACTTCTCCCCATCCCATCCCATTGACTTTACTGCCTTTGAACTCTAATTTCCCAACTCCAACCACCTTTCCTCATAGTTGGTGATTTCAACTGCCGCCACACTCTGTGGGGTGACTCTACCACCAACTCCGAGGCCGATCTCTAGAACGCTTCCTCTTCACAAATAACCTAATTATTCTTAATTCAGATCGCCCCACACACTTTGACATGCGCACACAATCCTTTTCATGCCTTGACCTCTCTCTATGCTCTCCTACTTTACATTTAGATTTCCATTGGTCAGTTCTAGACCACTTCCCCTATAGTGACCACTTCCCAATACTCCTTTCTCCTACTTCATATGTACCACTTCCTAATCCTCCACGCTGGTGCTTTGATAGAGCTGACTGGCATACTTTCACTTCACTCTCTACTATACCTATCCCTCCACCCCCTTACCGTCCATTTCAGATATGCTACATTGTTTTACAACCACGATCCTAAGAGCTGCCTATACAGCCATTCCTCGAACTTCAAGACCATATACCTCTAAATGTGTTCCATGGTGGAATTCTGATTGCACAAAGCGCTTCGCTTAAAACGAGCAGCCTGGAACAGCTATCGCTACAAACGAGGCACCCCTCACCAGCTATCAGCCCTTATTTCCTTTAAAAGGGCATCTGCCCATCTTCGCCGTACAATTAGAAACAGCAAAAAAAAAAAAAAAAAAAAAAAAAAAAAAAAAAAAAAAAAAAAAAAAAAAAAAAAAAACAGGCAAAATTATGTTTCATCAATTACATCCACATCCATTTCAGTTGTTTAGCGACGGATTCATAAATTATCAGGCAAACATCCCCCCCATCCTGCACCCGTCCTCCATATTCGAGATACTCTCATCTCTGAGCCTGTCGAAGTAGCTAATGAACTGGGCAACTATTTCAGCCAGGTCAGTAGTGGCTCTCACCTTTCCCCACACTTTTCTTCCATTAAAGCCATCAAGGAACGCACCCCTATTACCTTCACCCTATCCTCTGATGAGTCCTATAATGCTCCTTTTTCTTCTGAACTCAACGCTGCATTACAGTCGTGCCGCAACACTCATGAAGGCCCTGATGGTATTCACTATCGTATGCTCCGACACCTCCCATCTTCCTCTCTATCCTTCCTTTTAACTATTTTCAACCACATATGGACGTCAGGAAATTTTCCTTCTCATTGGCGAGATGCTCTTATCCTACCTTTCTTAAAACCCAATAAATCAGGTACCCTACCCCAAGATTACCGCCCCATAGCTCTAACTAGCTGCTTGTGCAAACTACTAGAACGAATGGTTAACTTCCGTTTAATGTGGTATCTTGAATCTCATAATCTCCTTTCCCCTTCCCAGTTTGGTTTCCGACGTGCCCGAAGTACAGCAGACCCACTTGCCCATTTCGAGACTTATATTACATCGGCATTGCCGATTCTTTGATCTAGAAAAAGCATATGATACCACATGGCGATACCATATCCTCCAACAATTGTCCTCCCTAGGTTTACGTGGAAACATGGGCGTTTTCATTAAATCCTTCCTTTCTAAACGTACTTTCCAGGTCAAAATTGCCTCTTCCACGTCATCCTTTCCTCAATTCGAAGGCGTCCCACAAGGAAGTGTGCTTAGTACCACTTTATTCCTTCTTGCTGTAAATGACATAGTCTCAGTCCTACCACCAGGAGCCGGCATCACTATATGTTGATGACTTAACCATCTATGCATCTGGCACATCCATACCAGATCTCTGTCAATTCCTTCAGTCTGCAATAACATCAGTAACTTCTTGGGCCACCAACCATGGCTTTCGCTTCTCTACCTCTAAATCTTTCCCCATCCTTTTCTCTCGCTCACGTACGGTCCCAAACCCCCACTCTTCTTATATAACGCTCCACTCCAATACCGTTCTTCTGGCAAATTCCTAGGCGTTATATTTGATTCCAAATTGTCCTGGCGAGACCATATCTTGTACATCAAAGAAAAAGCTCAACGTCGCCTCCGAATCTTACAAACTCTTTCACATATCTCCTGGGGCTCAGATCGCAAAACTCTCCTCCATCTTCATGTTACCTTGATTCTCTCCACTCTAGATTATGGATGCCATATCTACTCCTCTGCCTCAACCTCTCTTCTTGCTCACCTTGATACAATCCACCACAGCGGTCTCCGCTTAGCCCTAGGCGCCTTCCGCTCCTCTCCAGTTGAGAGCCTATATACTGAATCAGGCATGCCGTCCCTCTCTCGACGTCGAGCCCTTCTCTCTCTCCGATGCTATGCTCGATTTCACCAATTTTCCCTTACCAAACTATTCCACAATCCTTGCTTCATACCTTTACCTCTTTCCACGTTTACCAACTACCCCCCCCATTCCTTCATCTCCGACCTCTCCCACTGTCTGTCCATTCCATTCCTCCATGGCTTATACCTAACCCCTGTATTTGCTCCTCAGTTTTCCCTGACCCACCAAAATCAGATATTCCCCCTCTATCCTTCTCACTCATTTCCTTGACCATGTCTCCATTCATTCCTCCAGCATTCATGTTTACACTGACGGTTCCAAATCCATCTCAGGAGCTGGATTCGCAGTAACATTCCCAAATTGCACTTTCAAATACACCCTCCTCCTTTTTGCCTTAAGACGTATATACTTATCCCTCTCACCCTCTTTCTTATTTTTACTGACTCCCGTAACTCTTTAACCCTCATAAAGTCTATGCACTCGACCAATCCCCTTGTCTGTAAGATCCAGAACTGGTTGTTCTATCTATCCACACGTCACAAATCTGTCAGATTTTGCTGGGTACCCAGCCATGTTGGAATCCCTGGCAATGAACAGGCAGATACTCTTGCACGCTATGCCGCAATGTCCACATCACCTCAACAACGCTTCTCACATATTCCAGCTACGGATTACTACCCCCACTTTAAGACCTTCTTGTATACCCGATGGCAATCTTTTTGGTCAAGACTCCACAACAATAAATTACATACCGTAAAACCATCAATCTCCTCTTGGTCAGCTCCATTTCACAAAACAGACGTTGGGAGACGGCCCTCGCACGATTACGTATTGGCCACACTCGCCTAACACATGCCTATCTATGTCACGCTCAGACCCGCCCCTATGTCCTCTATGTAATCCCTCTTTCAGTCCCACACATTCTCTTGTCCTGTCCACGCTTTAATACAGCACGTACCTCTGCTTTTCCACACCTATCCTCCCTTCACCGACCTCCCAACATATCAGACATCCTTACAGAATCCCACAGCTTCTGCCTCGACAACCTGTTCTCCTTCCTCAGACGCATAAATATCCTTCACTTGATCTAACTCCCTTACCTAAACCACCATAACCTTTTCCCCATCTTCAACCTTTCAACACTATCTAGATAGTTGACACATACAACTATCACCTGACATCCCCTTTACCTATACTTCCTATAGTGCTATATGACCTTAGATGTCTAGCACATTTATTTTAACCATTAACCATTGGAATGGTTAGAGTTGTCCGTAATCGTCGAAGAGGGGGTATTGGGATCAGAGGTTGGAGCCGTGGTCAAAGGAGGGGTAGGGGTCTGAAAACCATCAAAATCAAAGTCAGATAGGTTAGTTGATGAAGGGGCAAGCCTTGATGCCCCTATCAAGGATAAAGAATCCTCATTATTGGCCATGGTGAGCCTGAATGCATGGGGAAAAGAAACGGTCTACCCCTCAGGGTTCCCGTAA
>NW_020869497.1:227371-233366 GCF_003789085.1 Penaeus vannamei
GTGCAAACCGCCAGGAACTCCAAAACGGCTGAAAAAATGATTCACAAGGACTCCGCAACTGTAAATGCTTCATGATTGGCGATGGGGTAGGCTTCTGGCCATTTGGGAAGTAATCCATGGCAACCAAGATGAACCGGTTCCCAGCTGCTGTCGCTGGAAATGGTCCAGACACATCTACCGCAACCCGCTACAGCGATGTGCCCATTTGATACAATTGTAGGGGTGCTTTTCCCTTTTGCTGGCCCCTTCTTTGCATTACATGTGGCACACGTCTTGCACCATTCTCGCACGTCCTTCCGCATTCCAAACCAGTAATATCACTGGCGCAGTCGACTCAGTGTCTTGCTGTTTCCCATGTGTCCACTTGCCACACCATCGTACGCCTCTTGTATCAGTCTGGCCCACAGCTCCATTGGCAACACCACCTGCCAGAACTTGATACATCCATCAGCCTTAACCCATTTTCTGTGCAGAACACCGTCCTTCATCTTTAGAGCATCCCATTCATGCCAGTAATTCTTGGTAGCAAGGCTCAGTGGAGCCACTGCCATCCATTTCGGACGATCCTGACTGTCTTCCATTCACTGCACTCCTGGGGCCGGATTCACTAACATACGATCGTAACGCATTTACCAGGTGTTATTTACCATTCCATTTACTAGTGATGGCAAAGCGGGATTCATGAAGAAAGGGTAATTTGGATATGCTGTTACAATCGTAAATCGACTCATTCTAATGGTAGCCAACAGAGGGTTCTAGTAAAGCAATTCCACCAATCAGCGAGCACCATACATAATTTTTTAGGCTCCTTCGGCCAATCATGTAACATGTAAACAGAACTAGGCTCAGCAAGCTTTTAAAAATGATCGTTACAGCTAAAACACTATTTAAGCTCATGTACAAAAATTAATACATTTATTTGATTATATCCATCATGTGGAAGATATATTTACTGTATAGATAGGAACCAATACAAATAGTTATATTAATATGTTACTCTTTACCTCAAACCAAAGAGACAGTCCAAACAATTATTTATTTATTTATTCTTCATCATTGTTAAACAAAGGACCATACCAAACAAATTTTTTATTCATCGGCATCTGTCACCAAAGGAAATATTTCAAGATTAATCTTGCCCATGCACTTTGGAGTTTATTGTCAAAATGGCAACAGACACAGAGATTGCTATACTTTTTTAGCGTTGTTATTGGCAGATTATATATCAGCAAGGTAGTTTTTTCTATAGTATTTTTATAATAATTATGTCAATTCCATGCATTCTAGTATAGTATAGGCCTATAATTTTACGAGAATTTGTGTGGATTTTATTCTTGCTAGTTTCATGTGAAATTTGCACTTCTTCACTATGTCCGCATTGTGATATATGTTTGCCATCATATTAGTTACAACAGGTGTAAAAACAAACCCAAAACTATGCTTAGATATTGATTTTTTGACGAGAAACATGTGATGACATCGTCTTCCAAGAAGTTACCAGCGCTCTGACCACTGGTAAAATTTACCATGGTAACTCCGATGGCAAGTTGTTAGTGAATACCACCGCTGTCCGGTTACCATAGTAATTATATCGTGTGCGTTAGTGAATCCGGGCCCTGGTCCGATGTCCCGGTCCCTTCGCTGTGCCTCCTTCAGCTCCCTGTTGTTGACATTTATGACTTTTGACCTCTTGCAGTACTCAGAGGGTTCCTCCTTGCTACAGTGACGGCAGTCTGGTTCACAAGGCCGCCTACTGAGTGCATCGGCGTTGACGTGGGCCTTCCCTGGTCGGGGAATAACCTCATAATTATGTTGGTCTAACTTCCCAATCCACTGTGCCAGTTGCCCTTCTGCGTTTCTTAAAGTTTTCAGCCAACGAAGGGTCGCTACGGATGGTAAACTTAGCAGCATATAAGTAATGATGGAAGTGGTCCAGGCTCTTTACTATTGCAAGCAACTCTTTCCTGGTAACACAATAGTTCTGCTCAGCCTTGTTGAACTTGCAACTATAATAAGCCACAACACGTTCATGTCCGCCTTTCTCTTGAGATAATACTGCTCCTACTCCATCCATACTCGTGTCACAGTCCAAGATGTAAGGGTAACGTGGATCCGGGTACATCAGCACTGGTGTTTGTGATAGTGCTTCCTTCAGCTAGTTGAAGGCCGCTTGACATTCCTGGCTCCACTGGAAATGCACATGCTTGCCAGTGAGGTGGTGCAGAGGAATGGCAATGCTGGCAAAATTCCTTACTAACATTCGATAGTATGTACAGAGCCCAAGGTAGTTTCGCACTTCTTTATCCTTGGGTTCTGGCCATTCTTGCACAGCCCTCACCTTTTCCGGGTTAGTTTTCACTCCATCCCTGCTCACTATATGCACACAATTTTTAGGGTTCAACTTTAGATTGGCCTGCTTAAAGTGCTGGAATACACCTCTAGTCTTTTTAACTCAAAAGTGTCTCCATACACAATAACATCATCTAAATAGATAAATGCTGATTTCCACTGTAGCCCATCTAGAATGCATTCCATAAGATGTTCAAATGTGGCAGGTGCATTGGGCACACCAAAATGCATAACTTTAAACTGCCATAGTCCTTCATCAAATGAAAACGCTGTTTTACACTCAGCCAGCCTTACCTGGTAGTCCCACTTTTCAAATCAAGAGTACTGAACCACTATGTCCCCATCAATGCCTGTCTGTCTCTCTGTCTCTCTCTCTCTCTCTCTTCCTCTTTGTCTGTCTGTCTCTCTCTCTGTTTCTCTCTTTTTCTCTCTCTCTCTCTCCTCTCTCTCTCTCTCTCTCTCTCTCTCTCTCTTCTCTCTCTCTCTCTCTCTCTCCCTCCTCTCTCTTCTCTCTCTCTCTCTCTGTCCTCTCTCTCTCTCTCTCTCTCTCTCTCTCTCCTCTCTCTCTCTCTTCTCTCCCTCTCTCTCTCTCTGAGGAACGAGGGGTATCTAGCCACGACCAGACCTGACCAGACCTCCCTTCGGGGCTCGCCCCCACACGCGTGTTACCACTCGACGCGCCTTTGGGCTCCCTTTCCCACAACTGCACCAGCACGAGGCACAGCCCACGCCACGCTACCTACCAGCCACTTCAACTAATAAAGAAGCAAACCAGAACTGAGTCTCCATACACCCACCAAAGTCAGGCAAAAACTAAACCCTGACACTCTTTCTCTGTCTGTCTGTCTCTCTCTCTTTCTCTGTCGGCTGTCTCTCTCTCTCCTCTCTCTCTCTCTTCCTCTTTCTCTGTCTGTCTGTCTGTCTATCTCTCTCTCTCTTCTCTCTCCCTCCCTCTCCCTCTCTCTCTCTCTTTCTCTCTCTCTCTCTCTCTCTCTTCTCTCGTCTCTCTCTCTCTCTCTCTCTCTCTCTCTCTCTCTCTCTCTCTCTCTCTCTCTCTCTTGTGTGTGTGTCTCTGTCTGTCTGTCTCTCTCTCTCTCTCTGTCTCTGACTCTCTTTCTCTGTCTCTCTCTTTCTCTCCCTCTCTCTTCCTCTCTGTCTGTCTCTCTGGTTCTCTGTCTGTTGTCTCTCTCCCTCTCACTCAATTCGTCTGTCTCTCTGGTTCTCTCTCTCTCTCTATCTCTCTGTCTGTCTGTCTGTTCTCTTTCTCTCTTCCTCTTTTTCTGTCTCTCTCTCTCTCTCTCTCACTCTCTCTCTCTGTTTCTCTCTCTTCCTAGGTCTGTCCCTCTCTCTCTCTCTCTTTACTCTTTCTCTGTCTGTCGTCTCTCTCTCTCTGTCTCTCTTTCATTCTCTGTCGGTCTGTCTGTCTGTCTGTATCTCTGTCTCTGACTCTCTTTCTCTCTTTCTCTGTCTCTGTCTCTCTCTCTCCGTCTCTGTCTTTCTCTCTCTGCGTCTCTGTCCGTCTGTCTGTCTCTCTCTCTGTCTCTGACTCTCTCTCTTTCTTTCTCTGTATGTCTCTCTCTCTGTCTGTCTGTCTCTCTGTCTGTCTGTTTGTCTCTGTCTCTCTCTGTTTGTCTGTCTCTGTCTCTCTCTGTTTGTCTGTCTCTCTCTCTGTCTCTCTCTTTGTCTGTCTGTCTCTTTCTCTATCTCTGTCTGTCTGTCTCTCTCTCTGTCTGTCTGTCTCTCTCTTTCTCTATCTCTGTCTGTCTCTCTCTCGCTCTCTCCCTGTGTCTCTTTCTCTCTTTCATTTATAAGTGGTTCCCACCCTTTACGAAGGAGGTTACGTTGATTAGTTAATTAGTTAGTTTGGTCGTTGTTAGCAGGATAACCAATATTTCTTCTACAGGTGTGTCTTAGCCTAACTTAAATTTTATGAAATTTTGGTGATGATCGGTTCCAGGAATTTTTGAACGGTTACATCAGTTACCCTATTATTATGATCATTACCTTACTTACCTCCACAAAGGAGGTTATGTTTACAGGCGTTACCAGTGTATTTCAGAAAGGTGATTTTAGTTGAATTTTTTAAGTGTAAATATTTTTATTGTATCAGTGACCCCATTGCCTTGACGGAGGTATGCGCTCTATGAGTGCTTCTTGTCTAGAAATATTTTTCATTTCTTTGTGGTTAAGGTTTACACATGATGAATACAAAAAAATGTAGTTACGTATTATTATAATGCAGTATAAAATATATAACATTATTTGTAACAAGTTGTACTAAACAGAATTACAGACGTAGCGGAAAGTGCGGTAATAAAATATGATATTAGTTGAAGAAAATCCTGAATGTGTCTTTTATTACCTCAAAAGTGGAGTTTCATATACAACTAGAAAATCAAGAACTTAAAGTAATGACGACAATAAAAGAAATATTACAAGAAATCCACATGAAAATAATAAACTGACAAATCAGGGTGGCTTTGTAAAGTTTGAAATAAAAGGAAAAATGGCGGGAAACGGCTGGGAAGAGGGAGGGGGCAGGGAAGAGGGAGGGGTTAGATGTCAAAATGGCGAAGAACGATTTTTGTTGTTTTTAAGCAGCTGTGAACAAGGACTGTTCCTTGGCGATCTTGGGCTTAGGCTCGGGGATGATGACTTGGATGCCTGAGGGTTTCCTTGCGCTGTTCCACGATCTGTGCCAAGAAAATAGAAAGCGTGAAAAAAACGGATAATACCCGTGCGAATGGCGGTTCTGTACACGAAGTACATGCAAATTAATATATTAAATTTTAGGCTAACCTTATCTTTAAGGCAACAAAAATTGATTTTGATCATGGGATTCGAATCAAAGTTGAATCTTTTCGGGAAATCTGTATAAAAAGTAATCTGTAATACAATAACCAGCACTTTAAATTGGATGTTTTTTTTGGCAATACTAATTAAGACAGCCGCGCTACATATACCGAGGAAAGTATAATAGAATTATTGACTAGTGTTCGTACATGTCGGCGAAGTTAATAAATTGTGGTGACCTCACTGGTTGTGTTTTACTTGAAATTCAAAGGTCTCTCGAAGAGAGAGAGAGAGAGAGAGAGAGAGAGGAGAGAGAGAGAGAGAGGAGGAGAGAGAGAGAGAGAGAGAGGAGAGAGAGAGAGAGAGAGAGAGAAACAGTACATAAACCTCGTTTTCTTGAACCGTCTCGAATGTAGACAATACTGTGAGCTTCTGAAAAGTACGACGAAATACGCCAAAAAAGAGGGTCCGGAGTTTGGTTAGTTAGATTAACAAATTTCGTTGGAATTTCGGCAACACGACACCGGCGCGGTGCATCTTGCAGCGGCACCAGACTCTCGTTGGGATTTTGCTTTTTTTTTCTTCCAAATTTTCACTTTTGAATCCACTATTTCTCCCGTGTATGTGTCCCCTCCCCTCTTTCATTCCCTGATTCTCTACGGGTCCCCAAGATTGAAGAGGAAAGAAGAAAAAAACATAACAAATAGGTGCGGCTGTCTTACTTAGAATTACCGTTTTTTTTTAAATAAGAGATTAACATTTTCATCCATAGGAACTAAACTCTCTCTCCTCTCCTCTCTCTCCTTCTCCCTCCCTCCTTTAACGCAATACAAAGCCTCACCTCGTATCCCTG
>NW_020869497.1:240966-278466 GCF_003789085.1 Penaeus vannamei
ACTCAGGTAAGACAGCAAACATTGAATTTTCCATAAAGGGAACAAGAAAGAAAAAGGATCCATGAAAATGAATGAAAATGAAAAGAGTACACTGAAAATCAGTACACTATTCACCATAGAAGTGAATATAGACCAATATTCCTATGGGAGAAAGAACCTTGTAAAATAGCTATCAACTTTATTTGCATAGTACATATATGTGTATATGTATATAAATATTGTTAAATTTAAAGTAAAGCATGAGAGGAATGTTGGAGAGAGACAGAAATATATATTTTTTGTTTATATACTGTCTACAGAACACTGCTTTATGTATTTCTTTAATGATTTTAGTGATATTTGAATTTTTCATGCATTATAATCTGCGTTTTTACATAATAGATTTCATAAATGTATTCAGCAAATTACTCTTTTTTCACTTACTATTTTACTATGTATGAGTACTACTCAGTAAGATGTCTTGTTTTTCTAGGCAATGTTCAGCAGTGTTTTGCCAGGAGAATATATGTCTGGGCATTTAGCTGGACAGATTGAATTCCCACGATGGCTGGGCAACAACAGTCGTCGCAACAAATTTGATCGCATCATGCAAGAGCTCCAAATGCACATGAGGCTTAAGTATGCAATACTTAAAGATTTCATAAATAAGATAAATAAAAGAAAATACCAGTACAAAGATAGAAAAAAACATATGGTGCTTATTATGACATAAATGAATAGTTGTAATTTTCAAAAACAATTTAAAAATTATTAAAATTGCCATTGTATACTGCAGGATTTCTGGTTCTAAATTAGATGTTGGAATGGATTATTGTGGGCATCTGAGAAATGCTGTGATCAACCCCTTAATCCATCATGGGCAAGATGGTATACAAGATGCTGTAAAAGCTATGACCACCTATGATCTCTTGCGAGAGGACCTGGAATCCTTGTTAGAACTTAGTCAGTGGCCGGGAAGCAAGGATCCAATGAGTAGGGTTGATAGCAAGGTTAGTAGCATACCTAACGTTTCTGTATATAATCATATGATATCCCCCCTAAACCAATGCATGTTCTTATGATGCAGGAGTATACGAAAGGGAAACTGAGGCCCACAGTTTAGGATCGCCCCTACCTTGGGCTTCAGTCCATGGGTTGCTAATTTTTTGTTCTTCCTCTTTCCTTTTCCTTAGCTTCTTCAATCCCCTCTCTTGTCCACTTCCTAAGGTATAAGAGTCATGTTGAAAGGATGAAAGACTGGCTTTGTGTTGGTGCTGAATGGCCTCAGAGAGCCATGGGCATAATATTCCCTTGTGTCTTCCCCACATATTTCAGACCCACCATGGCCAATAATGAAGATTTTGTACCCATATTAGGGGCATTGGGGATTACCCCTTCATGAGCAAGCCTAACTGAAATGGCCTTCTATGGTTTCCCAAGCCCTACCTCTAATTTGATTACGGTTCTAACCACTGCTACTACTACCCCTTTCTTGATGCTTGCTGCCAACATGATCCATTTGGAATCATCCACCTGGGCTGTTACTCAACCTTCAGAATAGATCCCTTCCTCTTTCCCAACACCCTCCACTCCATCTCCTCCTGCACAGTCTTTCTTTTTATACCATCCCTTCTCTAAATATTATTCATCCTTGTTGTTTTCCTCTGACTAGTACTACCTTACTCCACACTTTGCTCTCTTCCTCCCACCCTCATCCTTTAATGCATTTACCATTATAGAATACAGAATTGTGCTGCTTTTATATAATTTTTATCCTCATCCCATCCCTATTTTTTTCTTATTTATTTGTTTTTATCTTTTTTATTAAAGCATTAGTAAATTATTAATTTTTTTTTTTTTTTTTGACAGTCCATATATAAAAAGCACATGAGGCTAAGTTGTTTGCATCATTCTCATTTAAAAGGACTAAACCCTCTTTCAAAAATGGTTGTTGGGTATGTATGGGGAAACTGCTTAGAGTTGTATTCAGTCATTTGCATACATAATCTTTGCAAATTATTAATCAAAAACAATTGGATTGGAAGGCGTGGTGAGTTGTCCAAACACTTATGAAGCATGTGATTGGCAGTTTCCATTTTTTTACCAGAAGTGCATGGAGGTCACATTATTACTATTTTAACTTTTTATGAAGGGCATTCAATAACCCAATTTTTAAATTTCTGTCTTTCCATCTATTTAAATTTTCATTATGAAGTATCACTTTCAGTATAAAAAGACTTTCGCTTATTTTTCTAATATTAAAAAATAATTAACTTTAACATAATATTTTTTACATACATACTTTGTACTGCTAGACTACAGCATATTACCAGGGAATCTTTATGTAAATTCTATTTCATGTATAAATGTTAATTTACATTTTGAAAGAAAAATCTCTCCAAATACTGTTTCACAAATCATAGTAATTTGTTTGCAAGATTGCTACAAGTAAAAGCCTATATAGGTATATGCCTACCTCTGACGTTATGCAGCAGTATCAGTATAGTGCTATACTATTCCTCTAAGAGGCCACCAACTTTTATGCCTACATTGTCATGATTACCTTTCATAGATATGACCTTCTCCCATAAAGTTTATATAGATAGAGAGTCCTGCTCTGTTTAATTATATTTATCCCTCCCTCGTCAATTTTGGAAATGTTTGCATTTTAGCTACCTTGCTAAGCACTGTCACCCAACAACCTGCTGCCCTCTATTGTTCAACCTAGTAGTAAAAGCATTCAGATTGCCCTGCACATTCATGAATGTGTGCCACTTGTAGGTGCTTGTATGAAGTATTTTATAGAAGCTAACCTACCTTCAAGTCTGATTCTGTGGTAGCAGTTCTAAGATTCAACTTGGCCTCACTCTATGTAAGTCCATATAGGAAGCACACCATCAAATATTTTCTCTTGCTACTGATTTCAGCATCTCCCCCAGTATCTCTTTTCCGTATCCCTTACCATCCTTCCTTCTCACTTTACATATTGCACCAAGCAATCTAAACATTCCACCCTCTTCTTTTTCTTCTCTTAAAAAACCTTTGTTTCTCTAACCTTTCCACCCAACTCCCATCCAGAAACTCTTAGGGACATCCAAAATTTTCTTAACCTGACCCAAGGGAATGCTGCTCTTCATCCACCCTTCAATTTCTCTACTCTTATTCCTTCTACATCCATCCTCATCCTCATCATATTCCCCCTACCCTTCTTTTCTCCCACCCTTTCCCAACTTATACCATCCTCCCCTTATCCATTTGCACCATCCCCCTTCTTTCCCATTATCTCTTCTGCTCCCTCTTGGTTGCTTATATAACTCCCATCTATCACAAGTGTACCATCCCAGATCCTTCCCTTCCTGATGTTATTTCTGATACTTAACCCTTCCTTGGGCCCTTATCTGATTCCCTGGATTCTTCTCTTCCTACTTCTCAGGCACCCATTGTTCCCTCTTCCTTCCTCAGACACATAGATACCCTCCTTTTAATTTAATTCCCCTTCACCCTTAATCCCCTTCCCTCTTATGCTAATCCCTGCCTTACTTCATTTGCTCTTTACCTTTTTCACCACCATACTATCCTATTTTTAATCCTTTTCCCACACTAATTTACCATGGTCTATGACCTCGGGTATCTAGCACATATCATTTCTTTTAGCCATTAATCATTAATCATACAGTCTTATTAACATAATGAAATTTAAGATATTACCTCAATTAGAGTTACCTACAATTATGGAAAACAGAATGAACCATTATGTGATATTTCTAGGTCAAAGCTGCCTTCACACGCCTTTATAACAAAGAAAGCCAGCCAAGTCCATATGTTTCTGTACAAATATCCAAAAAGAAGGGAAACAGGGGTGGAGATGACATGTATGATGAGGAAGAAGTAGAGGAAGATGAAGAGGACACCGATGATGTAGCTTCAGATGCCATGATTAAGGCTAGTTTCTTGTAATGTCAGAGTGATTCATAAAGTATTACTTATTGGAAGGGTTTTGTATGTGGTTTGATATATGAAACTGACTGATTTATACATTTCTTTTCATATACTATACCCCCTAATATTTTATTTCAGTAGATGTTTAAGAAAATGTTATACCTTTATTCACAGATCAAGAAGGGTGGACAAAAGAAGGTGACAGAAATTGGCAAAGTAAAAGGCAAAGGATTACCCAGCAGTAGAGGAAACAGTGGAAGAGGGAGAGGAAGAGGGAAGAAGTAAGAAGTAAGAGATAATAGGGATGATGGAAGCATGTTAGTGTCAGTATTTCTGTAAGGTGTTACAGATTTATATAAGAGTTCTTTGAAATTCACTTGAATTAGTATGATATTCTTTTGGAAAGTATTGAAACTGTAATGAGAAGTAAAAGCTATCTGTAGCTGCTGAAAATATGCAAAAAAATATATTATTTGAAGAAAGAGAAATCCTAGTTTTGTTCAATGGTTACAGAAAATGAAATTATTAACAAGACACAACTACTCATTAACCTATGTGTAGGTGCAGACAGATACAAACATTTAAGTGAAAAGTTAGTTTTGACATCAAGTACAATAAAGTATTTTATATATTCATAAGGACAATTGTGTAAAAAAAGAAAAAAAGGATTTTTTAGCTTTAGGTGTCATATATAATGCTGGTGTGTCTATACTATATTTAACTTGTTTCATTGTCAGATTGATGGTAGTGAAGCTGTAAACATCTTTAGATGTGTACTTCATACTAAATACATACCAGATTTTGTAGGTATGTCATTTGTCATAATTAAAGTAAATCAGTCATTAAGTTCTAACCAAGAAACCAGGTATTCAGTGGAATTCCCATGTCTTTCCCTAGAGAATATTCCATATAAGTAGTAAAACATATATCAGTATCATAAAATGTTTTGCTTATACATTTTTCTAAATATATTCTTGTTTTACTCACTTTCAGTAAAAATCCTGTTTAGAATTCTAACGTTGAATCCAAGGCATGGAGATTTAGTGGATTTCAACAATATTTGTAGTATGGTGATCCATTAGGATGTGCCCCATTGTTTTTATACATATATAAATAAAATCTTCCTGTATTTGAAATTGCAAGTTGTTATTAAAGCGTGAACTTGATATGGTTGATGTTGAGGCTAATTTATTAATCAGACCAATTTTACATACTGAAGAAAGTGTACCTGCCAAGCATGGGTCATCTTTAGCATTCAAATTAACCATTAACCATCCACCATCACAAACATCACTGCAATGGCCAAGTATGCTAAGTGAAACTGGAAATCTATTAGATCTTGGCTACAGAGTATCCTCTTCGATGAAAGTATGGAATAGTTGTAAAGAGCTAGACTATATTCAAATTTTCCATAACTTTACATCCCATCTTTGTCACGTGGTATTTTTTATAAAGATGTAGTATTTAAGATTTCGTATTATTGTCCTCTTCCCCATCCCGTTTTCGTTGTTGTCCTGGGATTATAAGACGGAGACTTGAGGCCCATTGTTGGGGATCATCCTGACCTTTAAACCTTGGCCCTCGACTCAACTAATTTTGCTTGGTCTTTTCTACTCCCCCTTTCCTTTTCCTTCGCCCCTCCCCAATCCCTTGCCCGTTGTTGTTGTGGGGGGCTTTGGAGACTGAGACCCGAGGCGGGGGATCTCCCCCTCTTATCTTTCCCAATCTAATTGCTAAGATGTAAGAGTCGTGTTGAAAGGATGAAAGGTTGACCTCGTGCCAATCATAAAGGAGTGGAGATTGGGAGCCTATACGTGAACAAGAGAAATGGATGGAGCAGATTTTAGAGGTAGAGAAACAAAAGCTATGGAAGTGATTGATGTTATTGACGACTGGATAATTTGATGGAGAACTTTTATGGAAGGGCCAGAGTCGAAGATGGCTAGATCATCTACATACAGTGATAAACGGATTCTTGGTGGTAAAGCGGAAACTAATCCGTTTACAGCTATGAGGAACAGTGTGGTGCTCAGTACACTGCCTTGTGGGACACCTTCAAATTGAGGAAAAGAGGGGGAAGTGGAAAAGGCAAATCTGACACGGAAGGTACGGTCAAAGAGGAAGGATTTCATAAAAACATCCATGTTTCCACTTATTCCGTGGAGACATAGCTGTTGTAGTATATGGTGCAGCCAAGGAGTATCGTGCTTTTTCGAGATCAAAAAAGACGGCTAATATGGACTCATGGCGTGCAAATGCTGATGTGATTAATGTTTCTACATAGGCTAGTGGATTAGCTGTGCTTTTGCCGCAAAGAAATCCGAAATGATTGTGGTATTTCCCATTAACCTGAAATTTATCATCCTCTCCATTGATTTGCATAGGCAGCTTGTAAGTGGCGGTAGTAGTCTTGGGGAAAAGTACCTGTTTTCTTAAGTTTCAGGAAAGGTAGTACTATGGCTTCTCTCCAGTGGGGAGGAAAGTTTCCAGTCGTCCATATGTTATTGAATATTGAAAGAAAGAAGGATAAGGAAGTAGGAGAAAGGTGTCGTAGCATACGGTAATGTATATTGTCTGGGCTTTCATGGGTGTTGCAGCATGACTGAAGTGCATGATAGATCTCCGAAGAAAGGGTGGATTATAAGGTTCTGTAGATGACAGGGAGGAGATAGGAGTGCGCTCGTTGTCCAATTTAAAGGAAGAGAAATGAGGAGAAAGATGAGAGCCACTACTGACTTGGCTGAAAAAGGCACCAAGTTCAGTAGCTACTTGACGAGGATCAGAGATGAGATTATTATGAATATGGAGGACAGGGGCAAGATGAGGAGGATATTTTCCGGATAATTTATTGATTCGCCGCCAGAATGCAGAGATTGGTTTGGAGTTGTTATGGAGGATACATAGTTTTTCCAGTTGTTTGTCATGGAGTTATGGATTGTACGGCGAAGCCTTCATATACTTACAAAAAGCTGATGCTTTTTTAAAGTATACGAAGGCTGTTAATTGACTGGGGGTGCCCCTCTTGTGTCGGTAGCTATTCCAAGCTGCGCGCTTCAAATGAAACGCTTTCAAGGTTCCACCATGGAACACATTTTGAGGTATAAGGTTGGGAGGTTCGAGGGATGGTTATATCGGCTGTATTTAGAACATTAGTTGTGAAGTATTGGAGCATTTCTGAGGAAAATCCGGATAACTCTGCAAGGTATGGTGCTTTGTAAAGGAGGTATGATATATGGTGTTTTATGATGGACAAGTATGGAAGGGGCAAATATAGAGAGAGGGAGTGACATAAAATGGTAGTTGGGAAGTGGTACTGGAGGATGTGTGAGGAAGGTTTCTTGGAGGCAGACGATAGATGGATTGCAGAGGAGAGAAGATGGCGGAGGTCAGGTCTGTGTGAACGAAAGCCTCTAATGTTCCACTGCAGCAGAGCCATTGCAGATCATTCAACAGCTATTATGGGTGGTAATGTATGTCCGAGAGGTAAGGATGTCTGGGGGTTAAGACATGGGAGCAGGGGATGGAAGTGGCAGTGTAGTATCAAGAGAGTCCCCCCCCAATCCCTTGCCCTTTGCTGTCGTGGGGGGCTTAGGAGACGAAGACTGAGACCCAATACAGGGATCTCCCCTGCCTAGGGCCTCAGCCCTCGGCTCAACTAATTTTGCATGGTCTTTTTCCTCTCCAGCTTTTGTTTCCGTCTCTTTTCCATCCCCTTCTGCTATCTACTTCCTAAGGTGGAGAGCCGTGCTGAGAGGATAAAAGGCTGACCTAGTGCCACTCCTGAACGGCCTGCGGAACTATGGGCACGGTTCTCCTGACTAATCTAGCCCTTACCTTCAGTAGCGAAAGGAGTGGACCGATAGGCCTATTTACATAATCCAGGTTCCCCATGACCAGTAATGAAAATGTAATCCCTTTATTAGAGGCTATGAGGCTAGCCCCTTTATCAAATAGCCCCAACCCAGGCTCTCCTTTGACCACGGCTCCGAACACTGAAACTACTGCCCACTCCTCAATGCCTACTAGTGCATTACCCACCCAAGCAGAGAATCAATCTCCAGAAGACATTCCTACCCACCCAACTTCCTCAAATTCAACTCCACCCCTGCAACCTTCATCAAACAACCAATCCTCCCTTATTACTACCTTGCAACCTTATTCTCCATCATTCCGTAATACTCCCTCTTCCACACGTCCCCGACCATCCACCACCAACCCTACAGATATCTTAAATACTCTGTTTAGCCCAGCTAAATGGGACCGATTTTTCGTGATCCCTGCTACAGCTCCTTACTCAGGCAACACTCTTCTCTTTCAACAATGCCTCCAAAAACAAGTAGGCAGAGTCCCTTTTTATACCAGACGCGATCGCTCCCGTCTGGTAACAGTCAGATCAGAAACTGAATCTATAGCACTGTCAAATTTAACTCATTCTGGCAACCCCATTCCTGCAGAACCTCATCCAACCCTTAATACCTGTACCGGAACTGTCTCTCTCTCCCCAGCAAACTGCCCAGTCGATACCAAAGATTGGTCAGACTGTGGAGAAGACTTATTAGGATGCCTCAAAGACCAAGATGTGAAATCAGTACATTGCTACACCATTCCTCCTAAAGGTCAACGAAAAATCCGACCAATATTGCCAAAATTACCTTCCGTACACATGACCTTCCCTTACGTATCTACATTGGTGACAATCCCTCCCTGTTCGACCATACCAACCCCCTCCACGTCATGTCAAAACTGTTGGCGCTTTGGACATCCTGCCAAACATTGCCGTTCCACAGACCGATGCCCCATATGTGCCCAACCTGGTCATAATCGATCAAACTGCTCAGCACAAACACGAACATGTGCTAACTGCGGCGGCCCCCATAATGTATTTTATAGAGTTTATACAAGTTTGAATCTGAGGTAGCAACTCTCAGATACAAAAATGGTCTCACTTTACGTGAAGCCAGACAGGAAGCACGTCGACAAGGTTTCTCTCATACTCCATATTCTAGCAACATCGTTCGCTCAGCCCTTCCCCCTCCACCCAAAATGTCCCCATTTCCACTTCTACATTCTACATCCCTCAGACCAATTCCTTTGCCACTCTAAACCCAGACACCCCAATCTCAACCACAGCTCCTATCTCAACTACAGCCCCAACACCAACCCCTCTCCCTCCCCGCACTACCCGCAGTAGACAGACTAAACGTTCTAACCCTTCTTCCCCTACAGCACAATCACCTCCACCTACCTATACCTTTGTTCCTGAGACACCAGTCTCCTCTTCCCCCCTCATAAGAAAACCTTTATTCCACAAAACTCTCCAACCAATTCCATTGCAGAAACAATTACCTTCTCACAAAACTCCAACAAACTCACTGGATGACATTCAAAGCTATATGCTTGAGACACAAATCCCATAACTCATGCTCCTTCCACACTTGAAGTGTTGCCGATATTCATACCCTCCTACTAATATTCCCCCTACACCCCTTCCTCCTACTCCCTCTCAACACAACCTAACCCCCTCAATCCCACCACCACTGATATCCATCCTCCCAATACCCATCCTCCTGATATGCATCCCCCTCTTACTCACAGCACCCCTACACCCTTTCCTCCTAATCCCTCCCAAGACAACACATCCCCTTCAACTCCAACTATCCATCCTTCGATATTCATCCTCCTAACACTAATACTCCCCACACATCTACTCCCTCCCAACACAACCCACCCCCTTCAACCCCAACTATAGGCACATTCTCCCTCCCTCCATCCCCTCTATCCTTTGCACTCCCTCCCGGATACACACGAGAATCACTCATGGCACAACAATGCCCTTCTCCAGACTCCCTACCTCCTAATATCCCTCCTTTACACCCCCTAGCTCCTTCCCCTTCAAATTCCCCAACACGTAAATGTGTTATCATTCATAAATCAACTAGGATATAGCTCTCCTACATTGGAATATTCGCGGTTTCCGCTCTCATAGATCAGACCTACGTCATATCCTTGCTTCTTATAATCCATCTATTATCTGCCTCCAAGAGACTTTCCTCACACACCCTCCTATTCCAATTCCCAATTACCATTTTATCTCTTCCCACACTCCCTTTATGTCTCGTCTATACTTATCCATCATAAAACACCTTATGTCATACCTCCCATACAAACTCTGTCCCGTGCACAGCTATTCGCATCTTTTTCGCCGCTGGATCACAGTGATTTCAGTCTACTTCTCCCCATCCCATCCCATTGACTTTACTGCCTTTGACACTTCAACCACCCTAGTTGGTGACTGCCTTTGACACTTCAACCACCTTTCCTCATAGTTGGTGACTGCCTTTGACACTTCAACCACCTTTCCTCATAGTTGGTGACTGCCTTTGACACTTCAACCACCTTTCCTCATAGTTGGTGATTTCAACTGCCGCCACACTCTGTGGGGTGACTCTACCACCAACTCCCGAGGCCGATCTCTAGAACGCTTCCTCTTCACAAATAACCTAATTATTCTTAATTCAGATCGCCCCACACACTTTGACATGCGCACACAATCCTTTTCATGCCTTGACCTCTCTCTATGCTCTCCTACTTTACATCTAGATTTCCATTGGTCAGTTCTAGACCACTTCCCCTATAGTGACCACTTCCCAATACTCCTTTCTCCTACTTCATATGTACCACTTCCTAATCCTCCACGCTGGTGCTTTGATAGAGCTGACTGGCATACTTTCACTTCACTCTCTACTATACCTATCCCTCCACCCCCTTACCGTCCATTTCAGATATGCTACATTGTTTTACAACCACGATCCTAAGAGCTGCCTATACAGCCATTCCTCGAACTTCAAGACCTTATACCTCTAAATGTGTTCCATGGTGGAATTCTGATTGCACCAAAGCGCTCCGCTTAAAACGAGCAGCCTGGAACAGCTATCGCTACAAACGAGGCACCCCTCACCAGCTATCAGCCCTTATTTCCTTTAAAAGAGCATCTGCCCATCTTCGCCGTACAATTAAAACAGCAAAACAAATAGCTGGCAAAATTATGTTTCCTCAATTACATTCTACATCTATTTCAGCTGTTTGGCGACGGATCCATAAACTATCAGGCAAACATCCCCCCCATCCTGCACCCGTCCTCCATATTCGAGATATTCTCATCTCTGAGCCTGTCGAAGTAGCTAATGAACTGGGCAACTATTTCAGCCAGGTCAGTAGTGGCTCTCACCTTTCCCCACACTTTTCTTCCATTAAAACCATCAAGGAACGCACCCCTATTACCTTCATCCTGATATCCTCTTCTTCTTCTTCTGAACTCAACGCTGCATTACAGTCGTGCCGCAACACTCATGAAGGCCCTGATGGTATTCACTATCGTATGCTCCGACACCTCCCATCTTCCTCTCTATCCTTCCTTTTAACTATTTTCAACCACATATGGACGTCAGGAAATTTTCCTTCTCATTGGCGAGATGCTCTATCCTACCTTTCTTAAAACCCAATAAATCAGGTACCCTACCCCAAGATTACCGCCCCATAGCTCTAACTAGCTGCTTGTGCAAACTACTAGAACGAATGGTTAACTTCCGTTTAATGTGGTACCTGAATCTCATAATCTCCTTTCCCCTTCCCAGTTTGGTTTCCGACGTGCCCGAAGTACAGCAGACCCACTTGCCCATTTCGAGACATACATTACATCGGCATTTGCACGCCATGAATCCGTATTAGCCATTTCTTTGATCTAGAAAAAGCATATACCACATGGCGATACCATATCCTCCAACAATTGTCCTCCTAGGTTTACGTGGAAACATGGGTGTTTTCATTAAATCCTTCCTTTCTAAACGTACTTTCCAGGTCAAATTGCCTCTTCCACTCATCATCCTTTCCTCAATTCGAAGGCGTCCCACAAGGAAGTGTGCTTAGTACCACTTTATTCCTTCTTGCTGTAAATGACATAGTCTCAGTCCTACCACCAGGAGCCAGGCATCACTATATGTTGATGACTTAACCATCTATGCATCTGGCACATCCATACCAGATCTCTGTCAATTCCTTCAGTCTGCAATAACATCAGTAACTTCTTGGGCCACCAACCATGGCTTTCGCTTCTCTACCTCTAAATCTTTCCCCATTTTTCTCTCGCTCTACGTACGGTCCCCAAACCCCCACTCTTCTTATATAATGCTCCACTCCAATACCGTTCTTCTGGCAAATTCCTAGGCGTTATATTTGATTCCAAATTGTCCTGGCGAGACCATATCTTGTACATCAAAGAAAAAGCTCAACGTCGCCTCCGAATCTTACAAACTCTTTCACATATCTCCTGGGCTCAGATCGCAAAACTCTCCTCCATCTTCATGTTACTTTGATTCTCTCCACTCTAGATTATGGATGCCATATCTACTCCTCTGCCTCAACCTCTCTTCTTGCTCACCTTGATACAATCCACCACAGCGGTCTCCGCTTAGCCCTAGGCGCCTTCCGCTCCTCTCCAGTTGAGAGCCTATATACTGAATCAGGCATGCCGTCCCTCTCTCGACGTCGAGCCCTTCTCTCTCTCCGATGCTATGCTCGATTTCACCAATTTTCCCTTACCAAACTAACTATTCCACAATCCTTACTTCATACCTTTACCTCTTCTCCACGTTTACCAACTCCTCTCCCCGTACGCATGGATACCCTCCTCTCCCATTCCCCCTTCCCTCATCTCCGACCTCTCCCACTGTCTGTCCATTCCATTCCTCCATGGCTTATACCTAACCCCTGTATTTGCTCCTCAGTTTTCCCTGACCCACCAAAATCAGATATTCCCCCCTCTATCCTTCTCACTCATTTCCTTGACCATGTCTCCATTCATTCCTCCAGCATTCATGTTTACACTGACGGTTCCAAATCCATCTCAGGAGCTGGATTCGCAGTAACATTCCCAAATTGCACTTTCAAATACACCCTCCCTCCTGAATCTAGTGTCCTTACTACAGAACTAATGCACTTTTTTGCCTTAAGACGCATATATTCATCCCCTCTTCCTCTTTTACTATTTTTACTGACTCCCGTAATTCTTTAACCCTCATAAAGTCAATGCACTCGACCAATCCCCTTGTCTGTAAGATCCAGAACTGGTTGTTCTATCTATCCACACGTCACAAATCTGTCAGATTTTGCTGGGTACCCAGCCATGTTGGAATCCCTGGCAATGAACAGGCAGATACTCTTGCACGATACCGCAATGTCCACATCACCTCAACTACGCTTCTCACATATTCCAGCTACGGATTATTACCCCCACTTTAAACCTTCTTGTATACCCGATGGCAATCTTTTTGGTCAAGACCACAACAATAAATTACATACTGTAAAACCATCAATTCCTCTTGGTCAGCTCCATTTCACAAAAACAGACGTTGGGAGACGGCCCTCGCACGCTTACGTATTGGCCACACTCGCCTAACACACGCCTATCTAATGTCACGCTCAGACCCACCCCTATGTCCTCTATGTAACGTCTTTCAGTTCCACACATTCTCTTGTCCTGTCCACGCTTTAATACAGCACGTACCTCTGCTTTTCCACACCTATCCTCCCTTCACCGACCTCCAACATATCAGACATCCTTACAGAATCCCACAGCTTCTGCCTTGACAACCTGTTCTCCTTCCTCAGATGCATAAATATCCTTCACTTGATCTAACTCCCTTACCTAAACCACCATAATCTTTTCCCCATCTTCAACCTTTCAACACTACTCTAGATAGTTGACACATAGCAACTATCACCCGACATCCCCCTTTACTATACCTTCTATAGTGCTATATGCCTTAGATGTCTAGCACATTTATTTTAACCATTAACCATTTCGCTGTACAGACCGCTGTGTTTTATATGAGCTGTCCTGCCTATAAGTTTGAATGTGAAGGCAGACAGGAAGCATGACGACGATGTTTTTCTCAACTTATTTCAAAATAGTCCTACGTTTCTGCAAATCCCAAGGTATCTTTCCCCCTATACCCAGAACCTACGCCCTATGTCTACTCACCCTATCCACCAGTCCAATCCATTTTCCATCCTAAATCCAGATACCCAATCTCTACCACTTTCCCAATACCTAACCCTCCTCCTCACTTTAGTGGTTGTGCCAGACAACGTAAACGTTCCACTCTATGCTCTCCTACACCCTCTTTATCTGTTCCTCAGATATCTATCTCCTCTTCTCCTCCTTATAAGAGAACCTTTGTTTCTCAGTCCTCTATACCTAATTCCCCTCCATAAACCCTTGAAGACATCCAAAACTTCCTAAAGATGACCCAAGGGAACACTCCGCTCCCTCATCCCCAATCCCTCTGTTCGTACTCCTGCTACATTCAAAGTATTTGCAGATATTCATCCTCCTCTTCCCCAAGTTCCTTCCACCCCTCTTCCTCCTACACCTACCAACATACCCCACCCTCTCTACCACTTCCATTTGAATACTCACACGAATCTTCTCTACCACAACAGTGTCCTACAGACCCTCCTCTCCAGACATTTTTCCTGAGGCTTCACCACCTTCCCCTTCCCCGTCTCCTTTTCTCAACCCCTGGACTCTTCGCCTCCTACTTCTCCAACGGCCACCTCTGTTTTCCTTGATCAATGTCCCTACTCCTTCCCCAGTCACAATACCCTTCCCCAGACCCTACCGTCCCTACTGAACCCCCAGACATTACTCCTTCACCTATTCCTGATCCTTTATCTCAACTCTCAGATACCTAATCCCCTACTACTAAGACAACCATATTTAACGTTCTCACCTATTATCCCTATTCCTTCCCCAGTCACAGATATAATGCAATTCACTCTGCTTGCTTAACCTTTCCCATTTATTTATCACTGCTCTACTTCATTTACTTGCCTCCTTTCCCTTTTCATTACCATACTTTCCTATAACACACTCTAATCTTTGATATCTAACACCCTCCCCTCTCCCCGGATTCTTCTCTTACTCTTCATGTAAAGGAATCAAGGATTCCTTGTCTGATATTATATATATATAGAATTTAGATCAAGAATTTATTTGATTTAACGTATTAACATGAGAATGATTATTTAATTTCATTTAGTTTGTAACGTTGGCTACAGTGACGTTAGAGTAGTACGAACGCCCTACAAAAACGCATTGTTGTGAATCCGTGGAGCCCCTTTAGAGAGCCACGTGAGACGTCTTGTGCTGCGTACTTTTAAATTATTCTTGTTTTATGAAGATTTGGGCTAGCCACACTGTAAGTCAACTATTTACACTGTTAATAATGTATTGTTCAGATGTTAGAGCATATGTTAATAACAAAGTTGTGTCTTTTACGTGATATATAACTTGAAATTATGTGATATAAGTAAGTGCCATTCCTATTGTACTCTTATATTTTTACCAAGCTTTATTTCAGTTATATACCAAAGAATAATGCTCCGACATCGTCGCCCCCGCTATCGGGGCCAAGTTTGTCGCTAACGGGGGTTTCCGCGCAATAAAACCTACATATTTGCATTGTATAGAGTGAGAGGAATCCAACGATACCAAAATCGTCGATATCGGTTATGCGGACGTAATATAGAAAATTACCATAATGTTTTGTTTCCTTTTCATTTAAAGTATCTAGTCTTTAGTTATTGATCTTTTATAAAGTGCCTTAATTAACTCAGGAAATGTCATAAAATAGTATAAGGAATAAGAAGTCATTTGTTTGTTCAATGTTTACATGTATGCTAGTCTTGCAGTATTTTTATAATTTTCTATTGATTTGTTCTTAATATTTCTATCTCATATTGTATTAATATTATTTGATATTTGTATGATTCATTTACTTTATTTGTGTACAACTTTTTATTTCCAAAACTGTGAAGATTTATTTTCTTACAGCTTTTCACCTCACAATCGCGTGCACGCTCACGCGTACGTGTATGTTGTCATCTTGCAAGTTGGATACTCTGCTCATACCTACCAGCTTGGGAACATGACAGTAAAGGTTTAACTGACTGCTAGTGTTTTACTGGAGGCAGTACACTTCATGTATCTATTCTTCCTTGAAAATTTATCCTATACCCAGTGACAGATACACTATAATTTACTCGATCGCCCTCCCCTTCCCTCTATACTAATTTCTGCTCTAGTTCACTTACTCCCCTATTCCCTTTTCACTACCATACTATACTATAATGCTCTTAAACCTTTGACATCTAACGCATTTTATCGTAATCTTTAACTTTGCCCTTTCCGACGCAATACTTTACCATAGTGCTACATGACCTTTGATGTCTAGTACATTTATTTTCAAACATTAAATATTAAACATCGACAATAGTATCTGGAGATGCTTGTATTTGTGCAGAAGGACCAAGCTACGCGTTTTCAAGGCCCTGAAAATGCCAGTTTTGCTATACAGTAGTGAAACCTAGACATTATCCTGTGCCTTGGAGTCTCGTCTTGATACTTTTTATAATAGGTCCTTGCGCCAGATCATGGGGTAATGCTGGTGGGACCACATGTCCAACCAACGGTTGCACCGTGAGACTGGTACAAGACCTGTTACCTGCATAATCCATGATCGCCTACTCAGGCTATATGGCCACCTGGCTCACTTCCCATAGGATGATCTTGCCCACCAGGTTGTCTATGTTCGAGACAGCTCTGGGTGGTGAGTACCTGTGGGACGACCTAGGAAGTAATGGCTTGGGTAGATCGATCAAACCTGTCGTGAGGAGCTTGAGATGGGCCAAGTCCCTGCCTAGCGGCTTGCCATGAGGGACCCTCAGAGTGAGAAACGAAGGGCGGATGCGGCTATGCGACCCCATTGGCGTTACCTCCCAGATGACAAAAGCCTTGAGAAGCCTGAAGAAAAAGAATGCTCTAGGTCTGGTTTTCATGGGCTTTCCTCAGCCCCTAGATTTGGCATTAAAGTAGGACGATTCTGCCCAGATAGTCACCTGCATGTAAACCAGGCCTGAACTACACCTTTATGAAGATAAAAGTTTTCTTACTATCTCCCATTCCCTTGCCCATTGTTGTCGTGGTGTGGCTTAGGAGACGAGAACTCGGACCCAATGCTGGGGATCTCCCCTACGTTGGGCCTCAGCCCTCGACTTAATTAAATTTGCATGATCTTTTCTCCAACCCCTTCTACCATCCACTTCCTAAGGTGTAAAAGCCATGCTGAAAGGATGACAGACTGACTTTGCGCCAGTCCTGAACGGCCTGGGGGAGCCATGGGCAAGATATTCCCTCGTTTTAGTTGTCTAGCCTTCACCCCTCCCCCAATCCTTACCCGTTATTATAGTGTGGGTGGGGGGCTTAGGAGACAGGGTCTGAGACTTAATGTGTGGATCTCCCCTACCTTGGGCCTCGGTCCCCGACAACTAATTTTCCATATTTTTTCTCCCTCCAGCTCTTTCGTTTCCGCCGCTTCTCCAACCCCTTCTAGTATCTACTTCCTAAGGTGCAAGAACCGTGCTGAAAAGATGAAAGGTTACCTTTGTGCCAGTCCTGAACGGCCTGAGGGAACCATGGGCTGGTATACCCCTGTTTTAGTTTGGCTCTTATCCCTGAAGGGGACCCTGAGAGGTGGACTGTTTATTTTGCCAACACAGTCAAGGCTTCCATGGCCAGTAATGAAGATGTAATACCCATCTTAGAGGCAATGAGGATTGCTCTTCATCAAATAGCCCCACCAATTCAAACTCTCCCAGTTCCCTGACCCTTGGCTCTCCTTTGACCATGACTCTGAACACTACAACTACTACCCACTCCTCAATGCCTACTTGTGCATTATACACCCAAGTCGAGACTACTACTCTCCCAACTTCCTCAACTTCATCACCTCTATCCCCACAACCTTCTTCATCAATCACCTCATCTTCCCTTATTACTACCTTACAGCCTTATTCTCCATCATTCTGTAATACTACCCCCTCAACAATACTCCCTCTTCACACATCCCCGTCCTTCTACCACCCAACTCTACAAATGTCTTAAATACTCTATTTAGCCCAGCCAAATGGGGCCGATTTTTCGTGATCCTACAGCCCCTTACTCAGGCAACACTTCTCTTTCAACAATGTCTCCAAAAGCAAGTGGGCAGAGTCCCCTTCCGTACCCGACCCGATCGTTCCTGTCTCGGTACAGTTACATCTGAAACTGAAACTACATCGTTATCAAATCTAACTGATCTGGCAACCCCATTCTTGCAGAACCTTATCCAACTCTTAATACTTGTACTGGAACTGTCTCTTATCTCCCCAACAAGCTGTCCAATGGTTTCGATTGGTCAGATTATGGAGAGTACTTACTCAGCTGCCTCAAAGACCATGATTCTTCGTATCTACATTGGTAGAAATCCTCCCTGTCTCACCATACCAACTCCTCCCTGTCAATGTTGGCACTTAGGACATTTTTCCAAACATTGCCGTTCCACAGCCCAACCTGGTCATAACCGATCAAACTGCTCTGCACAAACACGCACATGTGCTAACCGCTGCGGCCCCCAAAATGTATTTTATAGAGGCTGCCCCATCTATAAATTTGAGTCTCCGGTAGCAACTCATATACAGACTTGGTCTCATTCTGCATGAAGCAGGACAAGAAGCATATTGACGAGGTTTCTTTCATACTCCCTACTCCAGTAATGTCACACGCTCTGCCCTCCTTCCTTCCCAAGATGTTCCTACACCCTCCCTTATACCTACTTTCCCACTTCCACTTCTACCTCCTATCTTCCCCTGTCAAATTCTTTTACCACAAGACACTCCAATCAGAACTACAGCCCCAACGCCTTCCCCTCTCCCTTCCCACACTACCTGCAGCAGACAGACTAAACGTTCCACTCCTCCTACCACACACTCACCCCACCTACCTTTGCCTTCACTCCTCAGACACCGGTCTCCTCCTCCTCCCTTCATAAGAAAACCTCTGTCCATAAAACTCTCCTACCAACTCCACACTCAAAGTGACTGCCGATATCCATCCTCTACATAGGCGAGACTGCACGAGAAGCGCATTCGTTGTTCACGTAGACACCGACGGTCACCTCCCCAAATGGTCCCAGGCCTCTATCATAAAGCAAGGCCTGGCCCCACACCAAAGGAAGATGGTAGAAGCGGCGTTCATTCATACAACTAACAACATAAACACCGCTACAGGGAGCCACGAACTAGCCAAGGTCGTCGCTCACCTGATTACCGACGTGTCCTAACCACCTAACATATGTATAAATTAATCCTCTATGTACCTCTTGTCATGTATGCCCTGACGAAGCATTAGCGAAAAACCTTCGATGTGGCATATTCGTGTTGTTTTCTTGTTCTTCCCTTCGTTTCCTGTTGCAATCTGTTCATCAAGAATTCCATCCATCCTCCTCATACTCACATTCCCCTTACATCCCTTCCTCCTACTCTCTTCCAACCTATCCCCCTCAACTCAACTACTACCGATATCCATCCTCCTCCAACTCATATTCCCCCTACAGCTCCCTCCCACTCCCTTCCAACACAGCCCATCCCCCTCAGCTCCAACTACACCTACGTTAACCCTCCCTCCCTCCCCTCTATTCCTTTCATTCCCTATTGGATACACACATGGATCCCTTATGTCACAACTATGCCCTTCCCCAGACCATCCCCCTCTTGATACTACACCCCCCTCCCTCTAATTCCTTATCTCACCTTTAGCCCCTCCCCCTTCAAATTCTCCAATATGCACTATAACCGTTATCACCTATAGAACAACTAAGTTGTAAATCCTTCACTGGAATATCGCTGTTTCCATACTCACAGACCTGGCCTTCGTAATATCTTTGCTTCTTATAATCCATCCATGATCTACCTCCAAGAGACTTTACACACGCCGATCTAATATTACGTTCTGATCCGCCCTTATGTCCCCTATGTAATGTCCCTCTTACAGTCCCACACATTCTCTTGTCCTGTCCACATTTTACTACAGCCCGCACCTTTGCTTTTCTCCACCTATCCTCCCTTCACCGACCTCCAAACATGTCAGACATCCTTACAGAATCCCACACTTTCTGCTTTGACAAGTTGTTCTCCTTCCTCAGACGCATACATATCCTTCACGATCTAATTCCCTAATTTAGTACACTTATTTTGCTTTTCACCATTAACCATTTAAATCTTTCTTACCTGTGGCTTCACCACCAAGCCCCACACTATAGTTGTATTTTGTAAACTCCGCTAATGACCTTAGATGTTGTGGTAGAAAATGTTCAATAAAGCAGTATTTGAATAATCACGATAATCGTCTATTACCTGGCTTCTGTCCGAGTATCCAGCCAGACGTAATCTTTCAACAGCGCCAAGCACAACCGTACCAGATTGTGTATGTCTCTCTTACATAAGAGGCGCATAGTACTTATGGTTAGAACATGTATGTTTCGCCAGTTTCCTATTTCATGGCGCATATTTTACAAAAGAAAGAACAGAAACCAATTTGCTGATTTAAATTATTAACGCTAGTATAATGGGTTAGCGCGAGTGTAGATCTTCAGTTTCAAATTAGTCATTTCTTGATTACTTTATTTATTAAAAAATATTAAGTAATAAAAAACGAATCAATGTTTTATATAAAATCACTAATATGACGAGGACTTTATAGGTAATTAGATATTGACAATTCCTTTAAATTAATTGCACCCTGGGATGCCCATAGGCACCTGGGTAAAACACGCTCATTTTATCGCTGGCTCCCCTCAGTCCCCAGATTTCCTACCAAAGTGACGTGATTCGGGCCAGATAGCCGCGCTTACGGCTGAAAGTACACGTACACAACCCAGTTGAACCGCGCCTTTTTAGGAAGCTGAAACTGAGGCCCAATGCCAATGCCTGTTATTGTCATGGGGCTAGGAGAGACTGAGGTCCAATGCCAGATATCAATCTAAACTGGGGCCTCAGCATCGTCTCAACTAATTTTGCACTGTCTTCTCTTCTTCCCTTCTCCTTTCCACCCTCTTTAACATTCCTAAGGTGCGAAAGCTGTGTTTAAAGGATGAAAGGCTATCTTTGTGCCAGTCATGAACGGCCTAGGAAAGCCGTGGGCACGGTATTCCCCTGTTAAGTTGTCTAGCCCTTACACCCCAAAGGAACCCTAACATCCTCCAGGCTTATCATGGCCAGTAATGAAGATTTTGACCTTTATTAGGGGTAATGAGGCTTGCCCCGCTATGAACTATCGCCCCTGATTCTAATCGTCATAGGCGTGGAGGGGGGGCTTTGGAGACAGAGACTGAGGCCCAATTTGGGGCATCCCCCCGCCTTGGACCTCAGCCCTTGCCTTAACTAATTTATTATGGTTTTTCTCCCCCCCCCTTTCCTTTTTCATTCTCTGTTTAATCCCTTATCCTATCCGTGTCCTAAAATGAGAGCCGTGCTGAAAGGATGGAAGGCTAGCTTTGTGTCAGTCCTGAACGGCCTTCATACTCCGTTTGCTCTTTACCCTTTTCACTACATTATTAACCAACAGCGCTCTACAACCTTTGACACCTCACACATTTTGTTGTAAATAACCTTTTTTCCATAATTCTTTTATTACAATGCTGTATGACTATTCCTCACCTGGGAACTTTGCCCCCAAGGCTCGCCCTATTGCTATAATTTGTATATATCGCTAATGACCTTCGATGTTGATGCTGCAGATTTTCAAAAAAGTAAATAAATTTATTACCCCCATTCCTTGATCCTAAGCTCTCCTTTGATCACGACTCTCAACACCACCTCAATGCCAATTGTCTGCAGTACTACCCCGTCCTTCTACCTCCACCTCTGCAAACCTTTTGAGTACTCCCAGCCAATTGAATTCGATTTGTTGTGATCTCTACAGCCTCTTACTCTGACAAAGCTCTCCTCTTCCAGCAATGCTTACAAAAACAAGTAGGCAAAGTTTCCTTCCACAGCCTTCCCGATCGTTCCCGCCTAGTCAACAGTTACATCTGAGGCTAAAACATAATCAGCTATGACTGACTTCACTGGCAAGCCCATGCATGGCCAGCCTCAAGGCGGATTCACACCGGGAGCGAAGCTCCGCTACGCACGCGATGTAAAGCTCTATGGCTTTCACTCTCCTCTATATTTCTTCAATAAGTATGTTAACGCCGGTTGTGAAGCTACACGCACTATTCTAGCCCACAAAAAAAAAAAAAAAAAAAAAAAAAAAAACATAGCTCCAATAACCCATTCCCACTTGAGTATTCTGGGAAACCCCTGGATTCCTACCCACCATTCCTATAACTTGAACAGACAGATCGTCACGGGTCATGACAAAGTCATCATATACTACTAGTTCTTTAAATCTTGGTTATGATTCAGTATCAATATAATGTCTCCTAGAGGTCACCGTATGCCCCCCACCATTATTGCCAATATTATTATCCGTAGACATGATCTCCATGATTTTTATATTGGCGGAGAAGCCCTCCATGTCTGACTATATTAACCTCCCCTTTGTCAGTGTCGGAACTGTCTAGGCTAACCTGCCAAACACTGCTACTCCACAGCTCGATGTTCCCTATGTGCCCAACCTGGACATGATCGATCAAACTTCTCTGCACAGTCACGCAAATATGCCAATTGTAGTGCCTTCCACAAGTTGAGTCTGAAGTGGCAATTCTCAGATTCAGACTTGGCCTCACTTTACACAAGGCCAAACAGAAAGCACGTCAATGAGGTTTTACTTACTCCCTACTCCAGTGCTCCCAAGATGCTTCTATATCACCACCACTATAACTACTCTACATATTACGTTTCCGCTTCTACCTCCTTCTTCAGATGCCTATCTCATCTTCTCTCCTCATAAAAAAAAAAGCATGCTTCTTAGACCTCTCTAACCAAATCTACTTCAGAAACTCTCGAAGACATTCTAAACTATTTAATCATGACCCAAGATAACATACACCTTATCCATCTTCCAAAGTCTCTACTTCCATTTATGTTCCTCCTACATCCCTTCATTTCACTCCCTCCCTACACTTCCCATTCGCCCTTGCTTCATCTGCATAATCCCCCTTCCTCATTATCCCTTCCATTTCCTGGATACACATGGCTCTTTATCACAACAACCCCCTTCCCTGGATTCTCTCCCTCCTGACATTTCTTGAACTATGATCTAATCTCCCTTAAACCCCATTTCTCCCATTTCTAATCCATACCTTTCCCTACGAACATCTTTGCAGAATCCCACATTTCTTCCATTAATTTAATCTGATCCCCTTGTTTACCCTCTCTACCCTTCCCCCTCTTTGCCCCTTTCAGTGCTATACTATCTTGAACGGCTATACAACTTTTGACATGTAGCACATTTAATAATTAACTAACCCTCCTCTTTACCCGCTTCAATTCTACACGTCACCACAGTAATATATGACCTTTGATGTCTAGCACATTTATTTTGCTCTGTAACCTTTTACCATTAAGCATTACCCATCATCCATCCTCCTGCCCTCGTCCTCTATCTACCTGTTCGGGTGTTGATAAAACGAAAGATACTTATTTATTTATTCCGGTGCCAAACTGATAAAACAATAAAACGAAGTAGTAAAACGAAACACAATCATAAAACGAAACGAAGGTATTAAAACAAATCATAAAATGAAGTAAAACACAGAATACAATAAAAGGAACGATAGCAAAATGAACTTAAAACATTAAAATGAACCAGTAAAACGAATTAGAACAATAAAACAAACGATAAAACAGAAGACACTTAATACATTAAAATATGAACATAAAACACGAACACAATAAACACACGACAATAAAAAGCCCGATGATAATTTTAAAAAATGTAGTTATCACGAGGTCACTTAGTCGGATAAATAGTCTGGCCAATTTCTCTTACTACCTTATGTTGATATATCCTCACGACCACTTAGCTATCTTAAGACAGGTGGAAGCCCATTCCGGGGTCCCACAGACCGTCTTCCTACTAGCAGACCACCGGCAAGAATTCCCCCTGACTTATGTCTGCACTTCCCTTGTTAATTGTGGGCGGGAAACAGTGTAAGAAGTTGGTTCTCTTTTCTAATTAAAATTAATAAAACAAATCTTAAAACTAGTGTGAAAATATAAATCTAAATTAAAATAGTAAAATAAATTCAAATGATAACCCATAAAAAGTAATTAAAACAAATGTATAAAAAGAACCAATGTGAAAATCACGTAGAGTATTTAATATAAACCACGAATAAAAAGTTAAGAAAAAAATAAAATAATCAAAATAATTAACATTTAATACGTATCAAATTGACCTCTTGCTCTTAAAAAAAAAAAAAAAAAAATATATATATATATATATATATAAATCTTAAAACGTTAAAATGAAAGTATCATCTTCGGGGGGTTTATACATGATACAATAAAACATAAAATAATAATTTATTTGGTATAAAAAATAATAAAATATTGAGCAGCGGAATAGCAAGAGTGGCGAGGGCGCGGCATCCTCCTCACTCAGCGAGATAAACGCCTTTTTGTATGGGGCCTGTGGTTGGTTTCTGGTCTTGGAGAAGGAGCCACGCAATAAAGTTCATGCCATTGGTCAAATGGGCGACATTTACAAAGCAACCCCACAAACCACCTCGGGAATTGCAGGGCATTTAACGCCACCTCGCGGGTCGCACTGGGTTAGAGTGTTGCCACCTTGAGTTCTTCGGTTTTCATTTCGTTTGCCTGAGGGAGATGTCGGAGGTGAGAAAGGATATTTCAATATGATTGCATTACCTCCTGGAGTAATATGTCGATGTATAGTGTAGCAGATCACCACAGAGGCCCCAGAAAATTCTATGCTAATATTGCTAAGATTTACCTTCTGTACACATGACCTACTCATAATGGTTATATTAGTGAAGAGCCCTGTCCTGTCTGACCATATGGACCCCTCCTTATCAATGTTAGAAGTTGTGTGTGTTTTGGCCACCTTGCTAAGCATTGTCGCTCCACAGCTCTTTGTCATGAATGTGTCCAACCTGACCATGTCCGTTCAAACTGCCCTGCACGATCACACACATGTACCAATTGTGGTGGCTCCCATAGTGGAAGGGCTGCCCTCCTTAAAAGTTCGATTTGAGATAGCAGTTCTCTGATTCCAACTTGACCACACTTTATGCGAAGCCTGGTAGATAGATTTTTCTTGTTTTACTTACTCCAGTGATTTCCTTCATTCTACCTCTTCTCCCCAAAATGTTTCTATTTCTTCCCTAGTTACTCATACTCCTTGTCTCCACTTCTACCCCATCCCCCCGTTACATTCATTCACCATTCTAAATGCAGACACTCCAATCTCTACTTCCCCAGTGCCTACCACGCCTCTCCACTCAATTCATTGCATAAGGAAATCTACGTCCCCCCAATTCCCATCTACAGCATCCATACCTCTTCCTCTGCCCCTTAAACATCAATCTCCTCTTTTCAACTTCAAGTGAAAACTTTCGCATAACTGATTTCCCAAACAAACTCAATTTTAGAAACTACTGAGGACTATTAAAAGTACCTAATCATGATCTAAGATTACATGCTTATACCCTATTCATCCTCCAAACTCAAAGCTATTAATAAACTATTTTAAAATTTTGAGCTTTGGGTGGAATAAAAACAGTGAATGAAAATTCCATGCCCGTTTTTGCGTGGGGGGGGGGGGGATAGAGATAGAGACTGAGGCCCAATGTGGGGATCACCCCTGCCTTCAACCTCAGTCCTCGCCCCAACTAATTTTGCTTGGTCTTTTCTTCTCCTTTCCTTCTCTTCTTTATCCCCGTCTTCTGTCCATGTCATAAGGTTTATTGTTAACAATAAATAAATAAATCATCATTTACGGAAGATTGTGAAAAAACATCTTTCTTTGCTTCGCTTTTTCTCGAAATTGGGACAATAATGTTTGGAATCCCATTTTTTCTGCCTTAATTATTGCCATTCGTTTTTTTTTTCTACATTTTTTTTCGGTTGATAATTTCATCAGTGTAATTTTATTCTTTCCAGTACAAACGATAAGGATTCATTATATACTCAACACATTTTTACTATTTATTTTGAGAGAAGTATAAAAAAATATCTTCGGGTTACAATACTGACAATACTTTGAAATTCATCACTTACCATAACTGTTCGTTATTACTTAATTACACATTAACAAGGTACAGGAAAATAACTACGTCAACTTTTTTCTCAATTCAAGATTTTTAAAACGATGTTTATTAACCAGGTTTCATAATACAAAAGGATGTTTAGTGTACACATGGCTATTGAGATAAGAATGGTAGCTGTCAAGCAAAACCGGCTGTAATTTGTGACATGAATACATACTGCTTGAAAATGCCACAGTCAGTAGGAGCAAACTTTCTATTTTCCCTAAATGTAATGCAGCTGGAATCAAAGCAAAAAGGTTTTAGGGCTTTATTATTATATATTAGTGACATTACTATCAACATTCCAATTTCTAAATAAGAACAATATAGTAAATACTCACCTCTAGTGCTTTGCACAGATGATACAAACACAAAAACGAGCATCAACACTTGGAATGTTGTGCTAGACCCTGGGTACCAGATAATGGCTGCTAAGTTTGCCAGTCGTCCACACTGACCAAGGAGAACAGCGTTGAGGACTGGTAGTTTTTTCCTGAGAATGGTTTATGGTTAACAATATGCCATTTTATTCAATATCGTATAATACAGGTATATCAATGCACTTTATGAGATTTCTGTCACTGATTATCCATATACATCTGGCGACTCAATCTGGATTTCATAATTTTTTAATCTCCAACATGAACAAATCACGGGGAGACCAGGGGAGGGATCCAAGAAAGGCAATTGTCCTCACAACACAATTTGCCACTGCAGCCCCTATGTTTGATTGCATCTATCCAAGATTTGGGTTGAAAATCTTTGTATATGTCATTTCCCAGCCAATCAATGAGAATTATAATCTGAATTACCAGCCATCCCACGATATCAAAACATTTATACCTCAAGGTATAAATGTGCTAAACTTGGCTCTGTTGCCACATTACGTGGAATTAGTTTGTAAACAGCATTTAGTGCTGGAATGAGAGTTTGTAAACAGCATTTAGTGCTGGAATGAGTTTGTAAACAGCATTTAGTGCTGGAATGAGAGTTTGTAAACAGCATTTAGTGCTGGAATGAGTGTTTGTAAACAGAATTTAGTGCTGGAATGAGAGTTTGTAAACAGCATTTAGTGCTGGAATGAGTGTTTGTAAACAGCATTTAGTGCTGGAATGAGTTTGTAAATAGCATTTAGTGCTGGAATGAGTGTTTGTAAATAGCATTTAGTGCTGGAATGAGTGTTTGTAAATAGCATTTAGTGCTGGAATGTAGTGTTTGTAAATAGCATTTAGTGCTGGAATGAGTGTTTGTAAACAGCATTTAGTGCTGGAATTAGTGTTTGTAAATAGCATTTAGTGCTGGAATGAGAGTTTGTAAAAGGCATTTAGTGCTGAAATGAGTGTTGTAAACAGCATTTAGTGCTGGAATGAAGTTTGTAAAAACATTTAGTGCTAGAATGAGTTTGTAAACAGCATTTAGTGCTAGAATGAGAGTTTGTAAACAGCATTTAGTGCTGGAATGAGAGTTTGTAAACAGCATTTAGTGCTGGAATGAGTGTTTGTAAATAGCATTTAGTGCTGGAATGAGTGTTTGTAAATAGCATTTAGTGCTGGAATGAGTTTGTAAACAGCATTTAATGCTGGAATGAGAGTTTGTAAACAGCATTTAGTGCTGGAATGAGAGTTTGTAAACAGCATTTAGTGCTGGAATGAGAGTTTGTAAACAGCATTTAGTGCTGGAATGAGAGTTTCTAAACAGCATTTAGTGCTGGAATGAGAGTTTGTAAACAGCATTTATGCTGGAATGAGAGTTTGTAAACAGCATTTAGTGCTGGAATGAGAGTTTGTAAACAGCATTTAGTGCTGGAATGAGAGTTTGTAAACAGCATTTAGTGCTGGAATGAGAGTTTGTAAACAGCATTTAGTGCTGGAATAGAGTTTGTAAACAGCATTAGTGCTGGAATGAGAGTTTGTAAACAGCATTTAGTGCTGGAATGAGAGTTTGTAAACAGCATTTAGTGCTGGAATGAGAGTTTGTAAACAGCATTTATGCTGGAATGAGAGTTTGTAAACAGCATTTAGTGCTGGAATGAGAGTTTGTAAACAGCATTTAGTGCTGGAATGAGAGTTTGTAAACAGCATTTAGTGCTGGAATGAGAGTTTGTAAACAGCATTTAGTGCTGGAATGAGAGTTTGTAAACAGCATTTAGTGCTGGAATGAGAGTTTGTAAACAGCATTTAGTGCTGGAATGAGAGTTTGTAAACAGCATTTAGTGCTGGAATGAGTGTTTGTAAACAGCATTTAGTGCTGGAATGAGTGTTTGTAAACAGCATTTAGTGCTGGAATGAGTGTTTGTAAACAGCATTTAGTGCTGGAATGAGTTTGTAAACAGCATTTAGTGCTGGAATGAGAGTTTGTAAACAGCATTTAGTGCTGGAATGAGTGTTTGTAAACAGCATTTAGTGCTGGAATGAGTGTTTGTAAACAGCATTTAGTGCTGGAATGAGTGTTTGTAAATAGCATTTAGTGCTGGAATGAGTGTTTGTAAATAGCATTTAGTGCTGGAATGAGTGTTTGTAAACAGCATTTAGTGCTGGAATGAGAGTTTGTAAACAGCATTTAGTGCTGGAATGAGTGTTTGTAAATAGCATTTAGTGCTGGAATGAGAGTTTGTAAATAAGCATTTAGTGCTGGAATGAGAGTTTGTAAACAGCATTTAGTGCTGGAATGAGAGTTTGTAAACAGCATTTAGTGCTGGAATGAGAGTTTGTAAATAGCATTTAGTGCTGGAATGAGTGTTTGTAAATAGCATTTGTGCTGGAATGAGTGTTTGTAAACAGCATTTAGTGCTGGAATGAGTGTTTGTAAATAGCATTTAGTGCTGGAATGAGTTTGTAAACAGCATTTAGTGCTGGAATGAGTGTTTGTAAACAGCATTTAGTGCTGGAATGAGAGTTTGTAAACAGCATTTAGTGCTGGAATGAGAGTTTGTAAACAGCATTTAGTGCTGGAATGAGAGTTTGTAAACAGCATTTAGTGCTGGAATGAGAGTTTGTAAACAGCATTTAGTGCTGGAATGAGAGTTTGTAAACAGCATTTAGTGCTGGAATGAGAGTTTGTAAACAGCATTTAGTGCTGGAATGAGAGTTTGTAAACAGCATTTAATGCTGGAATGAGAGTTTGTAAACAGCATTTATGCTGGAATGAGAGTTTGTAAACAGCATTTAATGCTGGAATGAGGTTTGTAAACAGCATTTAGTGCTGGAATGAGAGTTTGTAAACAGCATTTATGCTGGAATGAGAGTTTGTAAACAGCATTTAGTGCTGGAATGAGAGTTTGTAAACAGCATTTAGTGCTGGAATGAGAGTTTGTAAACAGCATTTAATGCTGGAATGAGAGTTTGTAAACAGCATTTAGTGCTGGAATGAGAGTTTGTAAACAGCATTTATGCTGGAATGAGAGTTTGTAAACAGCATTTAATGCTGGAATGAGAGTTTGTAAACAGCATTTAGTGCTGGAATGAGAGTTTGTAAACAGCATTTATGCTGGAATGAGAGTTTGTAAACAGCATTTAGTGCTGGAATGAGAGTTTGTAAACAGCATTTAGTGCTGGAATGAGAGTTTGTAAACAGCATTTAGTGCTGGAATGAGAGTTTGTAAACAGCATTTAGTGCTGGAATGAGAGTTTGTAAACAGCATTTAGTGCTGGAATGAGAGTTTGTAAACAGCATTTAAGTGCTGGAATGAGAGTTTGTAAACAGCATTTAGTGCTGGAATGAGAGTTTGTAAACAGCATTTAGTGCTGGAATGAGAGTTTGTAAACAGCATTTATGCTGGAATGAGAGTTTGTAAACAGCATTAATGCTGGAATGAGAGTTTGTAAACAGCATTTAGTGCTGGAATGAGAGTTTGTAAACAGCATTTAAGTGCTGGAATGAGAGTTTGTAAACAGCATTTAATGCTGGAATGAAAGTTTGTAAACAGCATTTAATGCTGGAATGAGAGTTTGTAAACAGCATTTAATGCTGGAATGAGAGTTTGTAAACAGCATTTAATGCTGGAATGAGAGTTTGTAAACAGCATTTAATGCTGGAATGAGAGTTTGTAAACAGCATTTATGCTGGGAATGAGAGTTTGTAAACAGCATTTAATGCTGGAATGAGAGTTTGTAAACAGCATTTAAGTGCTGGAATGAGAGTTTGTAAACAGCATTTAATGCTGGAATGAGAGTTTGTAAACAGCATTTAATGCTGGAATGAGAGTTTGTAAACAGCATTTAGTGCTGGAATGAGAGTTTGTAAACAGCATTTAGTGCTGGAATGAGTTTGTAAACAGCATTTAATGCTGGAATGAGAGTTTGTAAACAGCATTTAGTGCTGAATGAGAGTTTGTAAACAGCATTTAATGCTGGAATGAGAGTTTGTAAACAGCATTTAGTGCTGGAATGAGAGTTTGTAAACAGCATTTAGTGCTGGAATGAGAGTTTGTAAACAGCATTTATGCTGGAATGAGAGTTTGTAAACAGCATTTAATGCTGGAATGAGAGTTTGTAAACAGCATTTAGTGCTGGAATGAGAGTTTGTAAACAGCATTTAGTGCTGGAATGAGAGTTGTAAACAGCATTTATGCTGGAATGAGAGTTTGTAAACAGCATTTATGCTGGAATGAGAGTTTGTAAACAGCATTTATGCTGGAATGAGAGTGTAAACAGCATTTAGTGCTGGAATGAGAGTTTGTAAACAGCATTTAGTGCTGGAATGAGAGTTTGTAAACAGCATTTAATGCTGGAATGAGAGTTTGTAAACAGCATTTAGTGCTGGAATGAGAGTTTGTAAACAGCATTTAGTGGCTGGAATGAGAGTTTGTAAACAGCATTTAATGCTGGAATGAGAGTTTGTAAACAGCATTTAGTGCTGGAATGAGAGTTTGTAAACAGCATTTAGTGCTGGAATGAGAGTTTGTAAACAGCATTTAATGCTGGAATGAGAGTTTGTAAACAGCATTTAGTGCTGGAATGAGAGTTTGTAAACAGCATTTAATGCTGGAATGAGAGTTTGTAAACAGCATTTAGTGCTGGAATGAGAGTTTGTAAACAGCATTTAGTGCTGGAATGAGAGTTTGTAAACAGCATTTATGCTGGAATGAGAGTTTGTAAACAGCATTTAGTGCTGGAATGAGAGTTTGTAAACAGCATTTAGTGCTGGAATGAGAGTTTGTAAACAGCATTTAGTGCTGGAATGAGAGTTTGTAAACAGCATTTAGTGCTGGAATGAGAGTTTGTAAACAGCATTTAGTGCTGGAATGAGAGTTTGTAAACAGCATTTAATGCTGGAATGAGAGTTTGTAAACAGCATTTAGTGCTGGAATGAGAGTTTGTAAACAGCATTTAGTGTGGAATGAGAGTTTGTAAACAGCATTTAGTGCTGGAATGAGAGTTTGTAAACAGCATTTAATGCTGGAATAGTTTTGTAAACAGCATTTAGTGGGATGAGAGTTTGTAAACAGCATTTAGTGCTGGAATGAGAGTTTGTAAACAGCATTTAATGCTGGAATGAGAGTTTGTAAACAGCATTTAGTGCTGGAATGAGAGTTTGTAAACAGCATTTAGTGCTGGAATGAGAGTTTGTAAACAGCATTTAAGTGCTGGAATGAGAGTTTGTAAACAGCATTTAGTGCTGAGAATGAGAGTTTGTAAACAGCATTTAGTGCTGGAATGAGAGTTTGTAAACAGCATTTAGTGCTGGAATGAGAGTTTGTAAACAGCATTTAGTGCTGGAATGAGAGTTTGTAAACAGCATTTAATGCTGGAATGAGAGTGTAAACAGCATTTAGTGCTGGAATGAGAGTTTGTAAACAGCATTTAATGTTGGAATGAGAGTTTGTAAACAGCATTTAGTGCTGGAATGAAGTTTGTAAACAGCATTTAGTGCTGGAATGAGAGTTTGTAAACAGCATTTAGTGCTGGAATGAGAGTTTGTAAACAGCATTTAATGCTGGAATAAGAGTTTGTAAACAGCATTTAGTGGTGGAATGAGAGTTGTAAACAGCATTTAGTGCTGAATGAGAGTTTGTAAACAGCATTTAAGTGCTGGAATGAGAGTTTGTAAACAGCATTTATGGTGGAATGAGTTTGTAAACAGCATTTAGTGCTGGAATGAGAGTTTGTAAAATAGCATTTAGTGCTGGAATGAGAGTTTGTAAACAGCATTTATGCTGGAATAAGAGGTTTGTAAACAGCATTTAGCTGGATGAATGAGTTTGTAAACAGCATTTAGTGCTGGAATGAGAGTTTGTAAACAGCATTTAGTGCTGGAATGAGAGTTTGTAAACAGCATTTAATGGTGGAATGAGAGTTTGTAAACATCATTTAATGCTGGAATGAGAGTGTAAACAGCATTTAGTGCTGGAATGAGAGTTTGTAAACAGCATTTAGTGCTGGAATGAGTTTGTAAACAGCATTTAATGCTGGAATGAGAGTGTAAACAGCATTTAGTGCTGGAATGAGAGTTGAACAGCATTTAGGGTGGAATGAAGTTTGTAAACAGCATTTAAGTGCTGGAATGAGAGTTTGTAAACAGCATTTAGTGCTGGAATGAGAGTTTATAAACAGCATTTAGTGCTGGAATGAGAGTTTATAAACAGCATTTAATGTTGGAATGAGAGTTTGTAAACAGCATTTAGTGCTGGAATGAGAGTTTGTAAACAGCATTTAGTGCTGGAATGAGAGTTTGTAAACAGCATTTAATGCTGGAATGAGTTTTGTAAACAGCATTTAATGCTGGAATGAGAGTTTGTAAATAGCATTTAGTGCTGGAATGAGAGTTGTAAACAGCATTTAGTGCTGGAATGAGAGTTTTGTAACAGCATTTAGTGCTGGAATGAGTTTGTAAACAGCATTTAGTGCTGGAAGAGAGTTTGTAAACAGCATTTAGTGCTGGAATGAGAGTTTGTAAACAGCATTTAATGCTGGAATGAGAGTTTGTAAACAGCATTTAGTGCTTGAATGAGAGTTTGTAAACAGCATTTAATGCTGGAATGAGAGTTTGTAAACAGCATTTAGTGCTGGAATGAGAGTTTGTAAACAGCATTTAGTGCTGGAATGAGAGTTTGTAAACAGCATTTAGTGCTGGAATGAGAGTTTGTAAACAGCATTTAGTGCTGGAATGAGAGTTTGTAAACAGCATTTAATGCTGGAAGAGAGTTTGTAAACAGCATTTAGTGCTGGAATGAGAGTTTGTAAAAGCATTTAGTGGTGAATGAGTTTGTAAACAGCATTTAGTGCTGGAATGAGAGTTTGTAAACAGCATTAGTGGTGGAATGAGAGTTTGTAAACAGCATTTAGTGCTGGAATGAGAGTTTGTAAACAGCATTTAATGCTGGAATGAGAGTTTGTAAACAGCATTTAGTGCTGAATGAGAGTTTGTAAAAAGCATTTATGCTGGAATGAGAGTTTGTAAACAGCATTTAGTGCTGGAAATGAGAGTTTGTAAACAGCATTTAGTGCTGGAATGAGAGTTTGTAAACAGCATTTAGTGCTGGAATGAGAGTTTGTAAACAGCATTTAGTGCTGGAATGAGAGTTTGTAAACAGCATTTAGTGCTGGAATGAGAGTTTGTAAACAGCATTTAGTGCTGGAATGAGAGTTTGTAAACAGCATTTAGTGCTGGAATGAGAGTTTGTAAACAGCATTTAGTGCTGGAATGAGAGTTTGTAAACAGCATTTAGTGCTGGAATGAGAGTTTGTAAACAGCATTTAGTGCTGGAATGAGAGTTTGTAAACAGCATTTAGTGCTGGAATGAGAGTTTGTAAACAGCATTTAATGCTGGAATGAGAGTTTGTAAACAGCATTTAGTGCTGAATGAGAGTTTGTAAAAAGCATTTAATGCTGGAATGAGAGTTTGTAAACAGCATTTAGTGCTGGAATGAGAGTTTGTAAACAGCATTTAGTGCTGGAATGAGAGTTTGTAAACAGCATTTAATGCTGGAATGAGAGTTTGTAAACAGCATTTATGCTTGAATGAGAGTTTGTAAAAAGCATTTAATGCTGGAATGAGAGTTTGTAAACAGCATTTAGTGCTGGAATGAGAGTTTGTAAACAGCATTTAGTGCTGGAATGAGAGTTTGTAAACAGCATTTAGTGCTGGAATGAGAGTTTGTAAACAGCATTTCAATGCTGGAATGAGAGTTGTAAATAGCATTTAGTGCTGGAATGAGAGTTTGTAAACAGCATTTAGTGGTGGAATGAGAGTTTGTAAACAGCATTTAGTGCTGGAATGAGAGTTTGTAAACAGCATTTAGTGCTGAATGAGAGTTTGTAAACAGCATTTAGTGCTGGAATGAGAGTTTGTAAACAGCATTTAAGTGCTGGAATGAGAGTTTGTAAAAGCATTTAGTGCTGGAATGAGAGTTTGTAAACAGCATTTAGTGCTGGAATGAGTTTGTAAACAGAATTTAGTGCTGGAATGAGAGTTTGTAAATAGCATTTAGTGCTGGAATGAGAGTTTGTAAACAGCATTTAGTGCTGGAATGAGAGTTTGTAAACAGCATTTAGTGCTGGAATGAGAGTTTGTAAACAGCATTTAGTGGCTGGAATGAGTTTGTAAACAGCATTTAATGCTGGAATGAGAGTTTATAAACAGATTTAGTGCTGGAATGAGAGTTTATAAACAGCATTTAGTGCTGGAATGAGAGTTTATAAACAGCATTTAATGCTGGAATGAGAGTTTGTAAACAGCATTTAGTGCTGGAATGAGAGTTTGTAAACAGCATTTAGTGCTGGAATGAGAGTTTGTAAACAGCATTTAATGCTGGAATGAGAGTTGTAAACAGCATTTAGTGCTGAATGAGAGTTTGTAAAAGCATTTATGCTGGAATGAGAGTTTGTAAACAGCATTTAGTGCTGGAATGAGAGTTTGTAAACAGCATTTAGTGCTGGAATGAGAGTTTGTAAACAGCATTTATGCTGGAATGAGAGTTTGTAAACAGCATTTAGTGCTGGAATGAGAGTTTGTAAAAGCATTTAATGCTGGAATGAGAGTTTGTAAACAGCATTTAGTGCTGGAATGAGAGTTTGTAAACAGCATTTAGTGCTGGAATGAGAGTTTGTAAACAGCATTTAGTGCTGGAATGAGAGTTTGTAAACAGCATTTAGTGCTGGAATGAGAGTTTGTAAACAGCATTTAATGCTGGAATGAGAGTTTGTAAACAGCATTTAGTGCTGGAATGAGAGTTTGTAAACAGCATTTAATGCTGGAATGAGAGTTTGTAAACAGCATTTAGTGCTGGAATGAGAGTTTGTAAAAGCATTTAATGCTGGAATGAGAGTTTGTAAACAGCATTTAGTGCTGGAATGAGAGTTTGTAAACAGCATTTAGTGCTGGAATGAGAGTTTGTAAACAGCATTTAATGCTGGAATGAGAGTTTGTAAACAGCATTTAGTGCTGAATGAGAGTTTGTAAAAAGCATTTAGTGCTGGAATGAGAGTTTGTAAACAGCATTTAGTGCTAGAATGAGAGTTTGTAAATAGCATTTAGTGCTGGAATGAGAGTTTGTAAATAGCATTTAGTGCTGGAATGAGAGTTTGTAAACAGCATTTAGTGCTGGAATGAGAGTTTGTAAACAGCATTTAGTGCTGGAATGAGTTTGTAAAAGCATTTAGTGCTGGAATGAGAGTTTGTAAACAGCATTTAGTGCTGGAATGAGAGTTTGTAAACAGCATTTATTGCTGGAATGAGAGTTTGTAAAAAGCATTTAGTGCTGGAATGAGAGTTTGTAAATCAGCATTTAGTGCTGGAATGAGAGTTTGTAAATAGCATTTAGTGCTGGAATGAGAGTTTGTAAACAGCATTTAATGCTGGAATGAGAGTTTGTAAACAGCATTTAGTGCTGGAATGAGAGTTTGTAAACAGCATTTAATGCTGGAATGAGAGTTTGTAAACAGCATTTAGTGCTGGAATGAGAGTTTTGTAAACAGCATTTAGTGCTGGAATGAGTTTGTAAACAGCATTTAGTGCTGGAATGAGAGTTTGTAAACAGCATTTAGTGCTGGAATGAGTTTGTAAACAGCATTTAATGCTGGAATGAGAGTTTGTAAACAGCATTTAGTGCTGGAATGAGTTTGTAAAAAGCATTTAATGCTGGAATGAGAGTTTGTAAACAGCATTTAGTGCTGGAATGAGTTTGTAAACAGCATTTAATGCTGGAATGAGAATTGTAAACATCATTTAATGCTGGAATGAGAGTTTGTAAACAGCATTTAATGCTGAAATGAGAGTTTGTAAACAGCATTTAATGCTGAATGAGTTTGTAAACAGCATTTAGTGCTGGAATGAGAGTTTGTAAACAGCATTTAGTGCTGGAATGAGAGTTTGTAAATAGCATTTAGTGCTGGAATGAGAGTTTGTAAACATCATTTAATGCTGGAATGAGAGTTTGTAAACAGCATTTAATGCTGAATGAGAGTTTGTAAACAGCATTTAATGCTAATGAGTTTTGTAACAGCATTTAGTGCTGGAATGAGAGTTTGTAAACAGCATTTAGTGCTGAATGAGAGTTTGTAAATAGCATTTATGCTGGAAATGAGAGTTTTAAACAGCATTTAATGCTGGAAGAGAGTTTGTAAACAGCATTTAATGCTGAAATGAGTTTAAACAGCATTTAATGCTGGAATGAGAGTTTGTAAACAGCATTTAATGCTGAAATGAGTTTTTAAACAGCATTTAATGCTGGAATGAGAGTTTGTAAACAGCATTTAATGCTGAAATGAGTTTTTAAACAGCATTTAATGCTGGAATGAGAGTTTGTAAACAGCATTTAATGCTGAATGAGTTTTTAAACAGCATTTAATGCTGGAATGAGAGTTTGTAAAACAGCATTTAATGTTGGAATGAGAGTTTTAAACAGCATTTAAGTGCTGGAATGAGAGTTTGTAAACAGCATTTAATGCTGGAATGAGTTTGTAAACAGCATTTAATGCTGGAATGAGAGTTTGTAAACAGCATTTAGTGCTGGAATGAGAGTTTGTAAACAGCATTTAGTGGTGGAATGAGAGTTTGTAAACAGCATTATGCTGGAATGAGAGTTTGTAAACAGCATTTAGTGCTGAATGAGAATTGTAAACAGCATTTATGCTGGAATGAGAGTTTGTAAACAGCATTTATGCTGGAATGAGAGTTTGTAAACAGCATTTAGTGCTGGAATGAGAGTTTGTAATAGCATTTAATGCTGAATGAGAGTTTGTAAACAGCATTTAATGCTGAATGAGAGTTTGTAAACAGCATTTAATGCTGGAATGAGAGTTTGTAAACAGCATTTAGTGCTGGAATGAGAGTTTGTAAACAGCATTTAGTGCTGGAATGAGAGTTTGTAAACAGCATTTAATGCTGAAATGAGAGTTTGTAAACAGCATTTAATGCTGAAATGAGAGTTTGTAAACAGCATTTAGTGCTGGAATGAGAGTTTGTAAACAGCATTAGTGCTGGAATTGAGAG
>NW_020869497.1:323566-328566 GCF_003789085.1 Penaeus vannamei
GAGAGAGAGAGAGAGAGAGAGAAGAGGAAGAGAGAAGAGAGAGAGAGAGAGAGAGAGAGAGAGAGGAGAGAGAAGAGAGAGAGAAGAGAGAGAGAGAGAGAGAGAGAGGAGAGAGAAGAGAGAGAGAGAGAGGAAGAGAGAGAAGAGAGAGGAGAGAGAGAGAGAGAGAGAGAAGAAGAGAGGAGAGGAAGAGGAGAGAGAGAGAGAAAGAGAGAGGAGAAGAGAGAGAGAAGAGAGAGAGAGAGAGAGGGAGAGAGAGAAGAGAAATGACAACAGGCAACAAAAGAGATAACAAGCAACAACAACAAAAATAAGATAAATAAATATATAGAGAGAGAAACAGGGAAACAGAAAGAGACAGACAGACAGAGAGAAGAGAGAGTGGAAACAGACACCCAAAGAGCGAATTTCCCCAACGACCTTTATCTTATCTGTCCTCCAATATTCAATTCTGATTTCAGATAACCATGTCATATACGAATTTTCTTCTTTTATTTCCCTTTTCCTTCTCCTTCTTTCGCATATTCTCCCTTCTTTATTCAGTTCCCATTCCGCACGTTTATTCTCTTGTTGTTTCATTCATTGCCTTTCTTTTTCCTTTTCTTTTTTTGTTAACTACTTTCATTTTCATTTTCTTAATTCGCGTTTTTTTCGCTGTCACTTCTTTATTTATTAATATCTCGCTTACCTCCCTTCTCCCTTTTTCCGCTCTCTCTTGTTTTCTTTTCCCTTTTTATTTTTCTTTTCCTTTTTCCCTCTCCTTTCACACGTCATTGCCTCTATCTTATCTCTTCCACTTTATAATTTTTTCTACATTTTTTATCGGTTTATCTCTCTATCATTTTCTCATTCTCCAATTATGTTTTTGTTTCCTCTTTATTTTCTCTCTCTTTTCCCCTTATTTTCTATTTTCTCTTTTCTCTTCCACATCTTCCTTTCTCCTTTTTTTATCCCTTTCCCTCTCTTTCACCCTTTATTTCCATCTCCTTTAATTACTCCTCTTCGTCTCGTCTGCACTTCATTCCTCCTATTTTCCTCTTTCTCTTCTTCTCTTTCATCCCTCCTTTCCACCGAGGTTTCACCTCTTCTTCTCTCTTTCTTTCTCTCCTCCTCTTCTTCATCTCTTCAACTCTTCCTTTTCCCATCGCTTTTGTATCTTTTTCTTTCTTTCTTCCCTCCTTTTCCATTGCCTTCGTACCCTATTTTCTCTTTCAATTCTACTCTTCTCTTCCTTTTACCTGTCTGTCCATATTTTCCATCCTTCTTTTCCTCTTTTCTTTTGTCTATTTCTTTTGCTATATTTAATTTCTCCTTTCCACCGCCTTCTTCCTTGTTTTTCTCTCTTTTTTTCTCTTCCACCTTTCCTTCTCTCCTCCCTTTTACCACTCTCTCTTTCCCTCTCTACTCCTCCTCCTCTCTATCTCATCAACCTTCCCATTCCTCCTCCCTTTTATCTCCTTCTCTCTCTTTCCTTCTCTCCTCCTCCACCTCTCCATCTCATCCATCCTTCTTTTCCTCCTCTTTCTCTCCATCTCTTCGACCTTTCCGTTCCTCTTCTTTTATCTCCTCTCTCTTTCCCTCTCTCCTCCTCCTCCCATCTCTTTCTCCTCCTTTTATCTCCTTTCTTTATCCCTTTCTCTCCTCCTCTTCTTTCTTCTCCATCTCTCTACCTTCCCTTCCTCCTCCCTTTTATCTCCTTCTATCCCCCTTCTTTATCCATTTTTCCCTCAGTTCCCGAGCGGCCCAAGCGAGGATCCACCAATACAAGAAGAAAGAAGCCGCCCGCAGGAACGCTGAACTCGACCGCCTCTGCGCCGCCGCCCACGCCGCCCACACGGGACTCAGGATGTACATGCTCATCACCACCCCGCCCGCGCCGAAGCCAGGCCCGCCCACGCCCGAGGTCGTCCCTCTGCTTCTGAATCGGAGCGGATGGCTGGTGCCGCGGCGGTGACGGTGATGGTGCCGAGATTGTGGCAAGGAATTTTTCGTCTTCTTTTCTCTTTTTCGTTTTCTTCTTTTCTTTTGTGTTCTCGGTATTTTCGTCTTCTTTCTCTTTTTCGCGTTTCTTTTTTCTTCTTTTTCTGTCTCGTATTTCGTTCTCTTCTTTTTCTTTCTTCTTTTTCTTTTTTGTTGTTTTTTTCTTCTTTTTCGTGTTCTTCTTTTTCTTTTTCTTTTGTGTGTCTCGGTATTTCGTCTTCTTTTCTTCTTTTCGTGTTCTTCTTTTTCTTCTTTTTCTTTTGTGTGTCTCGGTATTTTCGATTCTCTTTTTTCGTGTTCTTCTTTTTCTTTTTGTGTCTCGGTATTTTCGTCTTCTCCTTCTTTTTCTTCTTTTTTCTTTTTCTTTTGTGTGTCTCGGTATTTTCGTCTTCTCCTTCTTTTTCGTGTTTCTTCTTCTTCTTTTTCTGTTTGTTCTTTTTTATTTTCGTTTCTCTCTAATCATTTCTTTCTTTTGTTTATTCTTCGTTTTCCTCTTCCTTATTGTTTTTCTCTTCTTCTTTCTCGTTTTCTTCTATTTATTCTTTCTTTTTGTCTTTCTTTTTCTTCTTTTCTTTTTTCTTCATCTTCCATATTCTTCTTTTTCCTTTTTTATTTTATCCTCTCTTCCTTCTTCTTTTTCTTTCTTTCCTCTTCTCTTTTTATTTTCTTTCTTCTTCTTCTACGTTTTCTTTTTTCTTACGTTGCTCCTTCGTTATCTTTTCTTCTCTTTTTCTCTGTTCTTCATAAAAAATAAAATTGAAAAATAAACCGATAATGATAAAAATGATATGTCAGTGCTGTACTTAATCTAAACGAAATCTATTTTCTATCACAATTATATAAATCATATAATTATCCCATATATCATAACATTAGATGCATTACATTATTATATCCATTATATCACCAATATTATATATGTCTTATATATTCTGCTCATTATAATATATGGTATTTTAAAAAAAGTTATTGATGTTTCTTATTAATTCCTTACCCTCTGAGAGAGAGAGAGAGAGAGAGAGAGAGAGAGAGAGAGAGAGAGAGAGAGAGAGAGAGAGAGAGAGAGAGAGAGAGAGAGAGAGAGAGAGAGAGAGAGAGAGAGAGAGAGAGAGAGAGAGAGAGAAATAGGAAATCAAAGTTATTGATGTTTTTTATTAATTCCTTACCCTCTGTAAATGATACAATTTCCAAATATATTTACGAATTAACGGAGACAGAGTATATGATATTCAAAAGGTATAGTGATATTTCTCATATATTCCTCAATCTCTAAAAATAATGTGATTTCAAAATATACTCACGTAGCGGGATTTTTGAAACACAAGAGGAATTGTAATATATGTCTTTGTTCGATATTGCTTTTGTTTGCCATTTCCTTTCTGTGTTTGCGTGTTTGCATGTCCGTGTGTGTGTGTGGGTGTGTGCTTGTGTGTGTATGTGCTTGTGTGAGTGTGCTTGTGTGTGTGCTTGTGTGTGTGTGTGTGTGTGTGCTTGTTTGTGTATGTGTGTGTATGTGTGTGTGTGTGGTACACTTTGTGTGGTATGTGCTTGCGTGAGTGTCCTTGTGTGTGTGTGTGAGTGTGTGTATGTATATACATGTATCCGTGTATATATAAACATGTTTATTTACACTTTTTAAAATATTTCCGCGTGTCCCACACAGACACCAAAGACCGACGGACGGTAATCCTTTGTTATTCACTAATTGGTACCTGTCCCCCTGCTGCCATATGGTGTTCAAATAATTCCCCTTCAGCAAAGGTGTATGAATCTATAAATGACATTTCTATTCTGTGTGTTTATTCGCGGAAACTAATCATCAGTGTATTGTTTTTGTCATGTTTTATTCTATTTTAGTGAGTTGAGGAAAATATGATTGTTACATCTTAAATTATTCAATATTTATAACTCGCTCTCTCTCTCTCTCTCTCACACACTCTCTCTCTCGTCTTTCATTCTCTCTCTCTCTCTTTCTCTCTCTCTCTCTCTCTCTCATCTCTTTCATTCTCTCTCTTCTCTCTCTTTCTCCTTTCTGTGTGTGTGTGTGTGTGTGTGTGCGTGCGTGCGTGTGTGTACGTGTGCATGTGCGTGTGTGTGTGTGTTTGTATATACATAGTACATATGTAAACAGTATTTAATGTTTATAGTTCAAGAAAAAGATGGAGAGGGAAGTGAGGAAGAAAGAGACGTAAGCACACGCACGCTGCTTTTACATCAAGTATTTGCGCTTTTAACATCAGACTGTCCAGCCGTTGAGCCTTCCCCTGTGTCAGTCCCTTCCTGCTGCTCAGTTGGATGCTGTCCCCTTCTACGCGGCTCGGTTTTACGTCACGATCCCCTCGCCAGGGCTTGGGGACTTTCCTGCCCTTGAAATATCCTTGATTTGCCAATGTCTGCTGCTATACGATATACTTTTTTTTTTTTTTTTTTTGTAACGTTCTCCCCCCTTTTTGTGGAGAGAAATTATCGGCTTATAAGCCCTCGGGACATTCTCATTAAACTTTCTCAGCGGAGTTTTCCTTTAGGCAAACTGTTTCATTATATATTCTTTTATGGTAAGTACATGTATTTAGTGTGCTCGATCTGCTATTAATGTCCAAGAAGACAATTTTTTTTTCGTATGCGTTGTATGGCGGAAGGTTCAGCTCGGCTCTCTCTGTGTGAAGCTCGTTCGAGTTAGTTTAAGTTTATTTATATATATATATATATATATATATATATATATATATATATATATATATATATATATATATATATATATATATATATATATATATATATATATATATATATATATATATATATATATATATATTTATAAAACAAACGCACACAAACACACACACAAAACACACACACCTGCAAATACACACATGTAATCATGTGTGTGTGTGTGTGCGCGCGCGTGTGTGTGTGGTGTGTCATCCGACGGAAATTAACATTCTGTGATACTTTTCACCTTATCAATTTCCTTCGCAATCTAGTAAGACAGTAGAGAGAGGAAAAACATGTCCTGTGTC
>NW_020869497.1:333566-343566 GCF_003789085.1 Penaeus vannamei
TATATATATATATATAAAAACAGCAATCCATAAGCCTGGAAAATTATCTGATGGTTTGCCCAATTATTATTAAGTTTACGTCACTCGTAATGCCGTTAAATAATCCTATAAACTAAAATGTTTTTTTAGTGTGTGGCTTTGAGTCTGTCTGCCCGTTATAATCTAGAAAACTAAAAAAAAAAACTTGTACAGGTAGAAATGTTTGGAAAATGATTTCTTTTTTTTGGTCCTAGTGTGCGGCACCCAGAAAACGCGAGAGAGAGAGAGAATTAAAAAAGCCAATTGAGTAAGAAGCAGAAATCAAAATGCGCCAGCAGTTATTAAGGAAAAAAAACAAACCCAGGAAGTGCAAACGCGCAAGACAACAACAACAACAACAGCCCCATCTATACATCGCTCGACCAGCCTGCTGTCCTTTCCCAGCCGGCTCATAATGCACCTTCGTGTTAGAAAAAATTACTTATAATGTTCAGCCTGCAGTCATGCCACGCTATTTCGCCTGCGTAAGTGGGTCGTTCTGAGCTTCTTGAACACACGGCTTGGTGTTACAAATATGCTTTCGTGTTCACTGTGCATTAAGCTCGGTTTGTGTTAATAGATACGGCTAACTTCGCTCGTCATGGCCTGGGAAGTTGAACGTGACGCATGGATGGCTATACTATGTAGCTTTTTTGTGTGTTTTTTTTCTTTTCGTTTCTTTTTTTTCCCTTTCCTTTTATTGCTCTTTATCTATTCACGTTTTTGTTGTTATTGCTGTTGTTGTTTCTGGTTTATCTTAGGATTTCTACTGTGATATTGTTTATTCTTATCATTTTTCACTTCTTTCTTCTTTAAAATCAATTTTTCAGTTTATGCGAATGTCTGTCATCATATCTAAATATTCATAATTCGTGAAAAAAAAAAACGTTTAAGAAATACTGGTACAAGAAAGAAGGGAAAAACATACAGACAAAGCTGATTCAGGCATGATCATCTACACAAGCGATATCCATTTTCAGATGTTTGCTAGGAGGTAGGTGCTTCCCCCCCCCCCTCTCTCTCTCTTTGGCTCTTTTTTTCGCTCTCTCTTTCTCTCTCTTCCTCGTTCCTTCCCTTCCTACCGTCCCATCTCTTTCTCCCTCTCTGTTCTCTCTCTCTCTCTTTCTCTCTTTACCTTTTTATGTACTAACTTTCACCTCCCTTCTTCCTCCATCCAACTCTCCATCCCCTCCAGCCAAAGCATAAACTTGAAAATACCAAATACCAGTTTGATAAAAGAAATAATTACATATTCACCTTCGCATACCGTTGACCCCCCTGGTACAATACAAACATTATTACGTGTATAAATGTCGATCTTCCTGTTTTATATGTGCGTGATGGGCGCGGGACCTTAATATCATGAGCGTTGTCACACATACACGTAAATAGAGATTAAGCAGAGGATGGGAGGGAGGGAGGGAAGGGAGGGAGAGGAGGGAAGGGGGGAAGGAATGAAGTAAGGGAGGGCGGGAGGCAGGGGTAAGGAATGAAGGGAGGAGGGAGAGGAGGGAAGGGAATGAAGGAAGGGAGAGGAGAAGGGAGAGGAGGAGAGGGGAAGGGAGGGAGGTTGGGAAGGGAATGAAAAAAGAGAGGAGGGAAGGATGGGAGGAGGAAGGGTTTGAAAGAAGGGAGGGAGAGAAGGAGAGGGAAGATTAATTGAGGGATGGGGAGGAGGTTTAGGAGGGTGAGGGAGTGATTAGCCCAAGAAAAGGGAGAAGAGGGTGAAGAAGACGAAATCAAAAGAAGAAAATGCCACTACTAATAATAAAGATAAGAAGAAACAGGAAAAAAACGAGATACGAAAAAAAGAAAAGGCAGAAAAATAACAAGCAGAAGAGAAGGAGAAGGAGCAGGAAAAGGAGGCGGTGGATGAACAGCAGAACAAAATGAACATAAGAAGAATAAATAAAAAAGCAGAAAAAGAAAGAGGAGGTGGAGAAAAATAAGCTCATGAGAAAGACGTACAAGCAAAACATGATAACAAAAAAGGAAGAGAAGCAGATGAAAATAATAATGATAAGAAACTGATAAGGAAACAGAAGAACAATAACAAAAAAGTTTGCAGAACGCAATGTTGATAATTTGTGCTTAGCGGTAGTATGACCCTGTTTCCAGTTGGACAGAAATAAACTTCAATTCAGAATTAAACTTTAACGTTTTATTAACGTAAATCATTTAAGAAAATAAAATATAGCTATCCTCTCTCCAAAAACAAATCATAGGAAAAGAAATAAAAAAATGAATCTAATAAAAAATAGGATATTTAACTACGTCTCCCAGTCGAAGAAAGGGAAAAAGGAATGAAGATGGACAAGAGAAGAGAGAGAGAAAAAAGAGAAAGAGAGAGAGAAGGAGAATGAGCTTGAGAGGAAAAAAAGAGAGAAAAGGAACTAAAAAAAAAAAAAAAAAAAAATTGGAAGATATAAAAGAAAAAATGAAATGAAAGGTAACGGTGGGGAAAACGCTAAAAAAAGTAAGAAAAATGAAAGCCAAAGACACAGAAACAGAAAGATGCCTTTCTCCTCCTCTTCTTAAATCTCTCTTACGTGTGTCTCCGACTTCCTTCCGTCAGCATCTCAAGGAATCTTTATCCTCCTCCTCTTCTTCTTCTTCCCTTTTTTCCCTTATTCCTCCTCCTCCTCTTATTTTCTTCTCTTTTCTTCTTCTTCTTCCCACTCCTCTTCTTTTTTGTCTTTTTCATCTTCCTCCTCTTCTTTCTTCTTCTTCCTCCTCCTTCTCCTATTCTTATTATTCCTCTTTTTCTTCTTCTTTTTCCTCCTCCTCTTCTTCGTCTTCATCTTCCCCCCCCCCCCCTTTTTTTCTTCATCTTCTTCCTCTCACTCTCATCTTTTCTTCTTCTTCATCTTCGTCTTCCTCAACCTCTCCCCCTCCACCTCCCCTCCTCCACTCACTCCTCTCTCTCCTCCTCCTCCACTCCTCTTTCTCCTCCTTCTATCCCCTTCGTGTAGGTCCTCGGATGTGTGACTTAGCTCTCTCTTTCGCAGAAATAATTTACCATCTGCAGTTCGGTTAACACACTCGCGAACACGGAATAAAGTCGCGGCGGTCATTTGTTTATGCATTTACACACGCGCGCGCACACACATACACACACGCGCGCACACATACACTTCACAAGAGCACACATTCGCATCCGCATACGCACATACGCACATATACACACTCACTCACACACACACACACACACACACACACACACACACACACACACCACACACACACACATCACACTCACTCTCACTCACTCACTCACACACTCACTCACATCACACACACACACACACACCACCACACACACACACACACACACACACACACACACACACACACACACACACACACACACACACACACACACACACACACACATACTAAAATATTTACCTACACGACCACCAACACGAAGCATTAACATTCCACAGACCTTCCTGTAATAAGTGATCTAATTCTCTTTTCCCAAATAATCTGCATTGAAAAAAAGAAAAAAAGAAAAGAAGAAAAAAGCCATTAACCTTAGTTCATTATCGCACGGTGTTGCCATCTAGGTGGGTTGATCATATTGTCGCTTACTCTGAATCGCACGAAAATTATCGTTTTCTTTCAACATCTTTCGCGCTGATGAATATTTCCGTTTTCTTTTCTCTTTATTTCCTACTTTCAGAGGAAATAAAGTAGGAAAAGAAATGCGAAATGGGGGAAATAAGAAGAAAAGAAAAGAAAAAAAACAAGTTGAAAATTTAGATAAGAATAGGAATCGAAGTAATGGTGATAACGAAAGGAAATAGGGAAGGAAATGATAATAATAACGTAATATCATGATGAAAATTATACCAAAAGAAGGTTATGAAGAAATGTTGATAATGATAGTGATGGCGATACTGATGATGATGATGTTGATGATAATAATAGCAATAAGGTTGATAATGCTAGTAATAATACGAAAAATATTATAAGGATGATGATGGGAATTTACAACAACAACTTTAATGATAATAACAGTAATAATAATGATGATGTTAACAGTATTAATAAAATGAAAATAAAGCAATGGCAATAATTATAAAATAGATAAAATTATAGTAATGATGATAGCATTAGTGATGATGATAATAGTCAAAATCATAATAATGATTATAATATTGGTAGAAATAATAATGATGACAATAATGATAGTTATGATAAAATACAATGATGATGATAATGATAATGATGATAGTAACGATAATAACAATATCAGTAATGATTATTATATTCGTAACGATGATGATATAAGTCATAATAAAAGCAATGATAATGATTATATCAATTATAAGAATGATAATGATACAAAAATGGCAATGATAATAATGATCGTAATAATAATAAGTACAATAATAATGACCTTTATAATAACGCTTATAACAGTGATAATAATATGATGATGATAATGATGAATATTGATGATGATGAAACCAATTTCAATAATGATAGTGATGGTAATGATAATGATAGTAATAATAGTAATGATGGCAGCAATAATGAAGATAACAACAACAGCAACAATAATGATAATGTATAATGATAATATGATAATGATAATAATAGTAGTAATATCAATGATGATGATGATAATGATAATGATAATGACAATAATGATGATAACAATAATGATAATGGTGATAATAGTGATAATGTATATGGCAGTAATAACTATAACTATAATTATCATAATAATGATAACAAACATAATCATCATACTAATAACAACAGTAATGAAGATGATAATGATAATGATAATAACAATAATGATAACAATAATGATGATAATGATTACAACAACAATGATAATCATAAGATAATAATAATAATAATCATAACAATAACAATAGTGACAATAATAATGATAATGATAATAATATAATAGTAATAATAATAACAATAATGATAATGATAATCATAACAATAGCAATAGTGAAAAAATAATAAATGATGATGATGATGATGATGATGATGATGATGATGATGAATGATGATAATGATAATAATATAATAATAATAATAATAATAATAATAATAATAATAATAATAATAATAATAATAATAATAATATAATAATAATAATAATAATAATAATAATAATAATAATAATAATAAATAATAATATAATAATAATAATAATAATAATAATATATAATATAATAATAATAATAATAATAATAATAATAATAATAATAATAATAATAATAATAATAATAATAATAATAATAATGAATAATGAATACAATAATGATAATGCTAATAATGAAAATTATAGTGATGACGATGGTAATGATGATAACAATAAGAACAGAGATGATAATGATAATGATAATAATAACATTGATAATGATGATTGATGATGATGATATAATAATAATAATAATATAATAATAATAATAATATATAATAATAATAATAATAATAATAATAATAATAATAATATAAATAATATATAATAATAATAATAATGATAATAATAATAATAAATAAATAATAATAATAATAATAATAATAATAATAATAATAATATAATAATAATGATAATAACAAAAATAATAATAATATATTAACAACAATAAAACCAAAATATCAATAATAATGATAATGATAATGATAATATCAACAAAAATAGTAAGGATAATAACAATTTCAGTGAAAATGATAATAGTAATGATAATAATGAATATCATCATAACTGTAATAATCATAATAACAATGACAACAACAATGATAACAATGATAGTAATGATAATAATAATAATAACAACAACAACAATGATAATAACAATAATGACAATAATGATAACCATAAAAAACAACAACAGCATCAACAACAAAAGTAACAACAACAGCAATGATAACAACAACAATAATATTAATGATAACCAAAATGATAATAAAAAAATTATAACAAAAATAATGATAATGATAATAATAATAGTAATAACGATGACAATAGTAATGTGAATGATGATTATAAAAATAAAGATGATAACAAAAAATACAATTTTAATAAAAATAATAATAATAATGACAGTGATGATAATAGTAATAACAGTCATGATAATGAAAATAACAATAATAATAATAGTGACAATATTAACAATGATAATAATGACAATGATAATATTAATGATGATAATAAAGCAATAGTTATAAAAATGATGATCACGATTCTCAGGATAATATCAACAAAACATTCCAGCGAAACTTCCTCTCTGTGAATGCATTCCAGAAATTATGACAAAGATTACAAGGCAAGACGACCCAAGTTACAAAGGAAAGAAAAAAAGAAACAGAAATACAAAGAAAAGTCAAGCAAAAAAAAACGAATAAAGGGGGGGGGGGGGTAACGAGCGTTTTTTTTTTTTTTGTCTGTGACTTTTTATTTCTCCATTTTATTTTTTATTGATTATTATTATAATTATTTTGCTTGTGATTTCTGTGTATTCTCTCTCCTTATTATGAGTATTATTTTTTTACCATCATTCTATCATTCTTATTATCATTATCGTTATTGTTTTGATTATTATTATATTATATTACAATATATCATTCCTATTATTATTACTATTATTATCATTATTATTGTTATTATTATTGTCATTACCATTGCTATTATTGTTATCATCGTTATTATCATTATTGTTATTAATCTTTACTGGCCAGTATATTTACCCCTCCCTCTCCCTCTTCTCCCTTCTTCATTCCCTGTCCTTCTTCACGATTCCCACTTCTCTCTTCTCTCCCTTCCCCTCTCCTCCGTCCCTTCTTATATTATTTTTTCCCCTTCTTCGTCACCCCTTTCCATCCCTCTGCTATTCTCTCCCTTCCCCCTTTTCAACCCTCTTTGGTCTCTTCCTTCCCCTCTCACCCCTTTTCAACTCTCTTCTGTTCTCTCCTTTCTCCCTCTCCCCTTTCCATCCCTCTTACATTCTCTCCCCTTTTACCCTTTCTAAGCCTTTTCTATGCTCTCCCTTCCCCCTTTCTATGCTCTCCCTTCCCCTTTCTAACCCTTTTCTATGCTTCTCCTTCCCTCTCTCCCCATCTCCTATCTCCCCCCCCCATCAACTGCCCCGCCCACCGTACAACAAAAGTCAACACAAAAGACGAAGAAGAGAAAAGGATACATTGATCTGCATCACGGGTTCCCAGCCTAGGGGCACTGGGATATTTTCTGGGGAGGACCACGGAGCAGTATGAAAATCATGACTGAAATAAACTGGATTTTGTCTCATCTACAGTCTGTACCGATAATTGTCTCTCACATATCAATAGATTAGAAAATTTCCATGCAGTGTTCTTGTTCTAATGCTGTTGGCACCATTATAGTATTCATAACTAGCCATAACTGAAAATGAAAAGGTGGCAGATACTGTAGATATTAGTCGACAGTTACAGAATAATAAAGGTTGGAAACTACTGATTTTAAACATAAGTACAGACAAGTACCCTATTAGTTAACATTACTACCGAAATCGCAATTCTTGCATCGGTAGAGCTAGCTGACGTGCCATTAGTATGGACTGCTGTTTGAGACTATAATCCTCGCTAATATTTCTCTCCAAAATAAGTTATTTTAGCGAAAGCGAAACTGCAGAATGAGGGCTTACTTTGATGTCCTACACGAGTTGTTTTTTCCTATCAGTTACACAGGGTTAAGTCTGGAAGGACAGACGCACAAACACACATACATGGCAGGGCAAAAAGTGATTACGCCCTGGCCGGCTTGCTGTCTTCCGCCTGGGCGCTTTCTATGTCTTTCAACCCCGGCGAGGTCGCAATGAGAGGGTGTAGTTTTTGCTCTCTACTGCAGATTCGTACTCGCGATCACGGATTCGAACCTGGCGCCTTTACATACTCGGCCACGGTGACGAGGGGCAATAAAAATTGTTTGTGAGAGGTCTTTATGCAGTATATTGTGTGTCTGTGTGTGCGTGTGCGTGTGAGTGTGTGTGCGCGCGCGTGTATATGTATGCACATACATGCTGGATGCATTGGCAGCGAGTAGTATTCTTCCTACTCTGATGCGTTTTACCATAACCAAACATATTCATAAAAGTCTCTTCCCGAATTTCACTGTACTAAACTTCAAAACATACTCACAGCATATAAAATAACCCAGAACCCATACATACACATACAACCACTCGTACACACACGCAAACAGACACGAAAAAAAGAAGAAAAAATAGGTAACGTTCTTAATTTTCCTGTTCCATCCTGACTGCCATCAGGACGGAACGTGAGGGCAACACGGTACTCTCTGGGAGGCCTTCGGGCGATATGAAAATTAAACTGAATTCTATATCACATACAATACATATAATTATCTCTCACATATCAATAACCTGAGATCTCTCCATAAAGTGTTCTTGCCCTATAGCCACAGACGCCATTACCTATTCATAATTACGAAGAACTAAATATGAAAGATAACTGACGCTGAACGGGCCTTCGAAAAAAAATTCATATTGGGCGAGGGTCACAGAATGACAAAGGTTGGGAACCACTATTCTACATCATTATCTTTTCTCCTTCTTCTTCTTCCTCTTTGTCTTCCTCTCTTCAATAGACGGGTCTTTCTGCATAGTTAAATATGAGAAAGCGAGGACCATTAAAGGGAAAAAATCAGAAAGGTTTCCTGTAATTAGATAAAAATAAATAAAAAAACAAAAACAAAAGAAGGTAGCGAGCGTGTCTTCATTTTTTTTTCGTAAGACTTGCGTGTCACCTTTTGTTATGCCTTGCTGTTGATACGACGCTGGGGTTACAAATGACATTCATTTGTTGTGATGTTATGATGAATTATACTAGACAGTAGATTAGATAAAATCGATAGATACATAGACAAATAGATAGAAGTGAGAGAAAGAGAGAGAGAGACAGTTAAAAAAGGAAGAGAGAAAGATAGATAGACAGACAGAGGGAAAAGAACAGCCCGATATAGACAGACAGACGGATAGAGAGAATAGAGACAGAGAGAGAGAAAGACAGACAAAGAAAGAAAGAATGAAAGCGAGAGACAGACAAAGAAAGAAAGAATGAAAGCGAGAGACAGACAAAGGAAGAAAGAATGAAAGAGAGAGACAGACAGAAGGAAAGGAACAACCCAATACAGACAGACGGACAGAGAGATAGAGACAGAGAGACAGATAAAAGAAAGAAAGAATGAAAAGAGAGAGACAGACAGAAGGAAAGGAACAACCCAGTACAGACAGACGGACAGAGAGATAGAGATAGAGAGACAGTTAAAGAAAGAAAAAATGAAAGCGATAGACAGACAAAGGAAGAAAGAATGAAAGAGAGAGACAGACAGAAGGAAAGAAACAGCCCAATATAGACAGACAGATAGATAGTGAGAGAGAGAGAGAGACAAAGAACGAAAGAATGAAAGAAATAGACAGACAGAGGAAAAGGAACAGCCCGATACAGACAGACAGACGGAAAGAGATAGAGAGAGACAAACAGACACAGACAAAGAAAGAAAAAATGGAAAAGTAACACCCCAATAAAGACAGAGACAGAGAGATAGAGAGAGAATCAGACACACAAAGAAAGAAAGAATGAGAGATAGGCACAGAGGAAAAGGAAGAGACCAATACACAATCTCAACATCGACATTCATCACGCTAATGTGCCCGCCATCCCTCCATTATATAACCTTTACAATAGTTACATTTCAAACACATATGATGTATGTTATATATCACATTATGTGGTATGTAATTTTCATCATTCTGTATCCACACGTACATGGTCAAGAGAACATGGTATGTTTATTTGGTAAAATTTTTGCGTATAATAACATTGGTCAGTTAGTGTCTTCCTCCATATTTATCTTCCTCCTCTCTTTCCACTTTCCTCTCCATGTCTCCGGGTCTCTCTTTCTGTTCTTATCTCTTTTCTCCCTTCTCCTCTTACGCATCCTTCCTTCTCC
>NW_020869497.1:348566-373566 GCF_003789085.1 Penaeus vannamei
CTTGCTCTCTCTCTCTATCTATTTATTTATGTCTTTCTTCTTCTGCCTATCTGTCTGTCTCTCTCTCTGTCTATCTCTCTATTTATCTCTCTCTTTCTATCTCTATCTATCTATTTATCTCTCTCTCTCTCTCGCTCTCTCTCTGTCTATCTTTCTTTTATGTCTTTCTCCTTCTCTCTGTCTCTGTCTCTCTCTCTCTCTCTCTCTCTCTCTCTCCCTCCCTCTCCTTCTCTCTATCTTTCTCTCTCTCTTAATAAAACCCTTTATCACTATATTTGTGGTATCTTATAATTGTTTTTTGTTCTATTTTCTTTCTATCTTTCCTTTCTCTGTCGCTCTTTTCTTCTTCCCTCTTTTCTCCACTTGCTCTCTCACTCCCTTCCTCTCTTTCCTGCTCCGCATTCACCATTTTCCCATCTCCCTCCTTCTTCTCTCTTACTCTCATTCTCTCTTTTAATAAGTTTATCCTATTTACCCTCTTTCATTCACTCCCTAAGCTTTCAACCCTTTACAAGGACGAAAGAAAGAGAGAAAAGAAAAAAAAAGAAAAAAAGTCATTATCTGTTTCTAATTAGCCATTTCCTTCTCGATCCCTTTCTCTCTTCTTTTGTTCCTGTTTCACTGTACATCGACTTGTTTGCATTTCTTTTCGTTTTTTTTTCATTTCCTTCCATAACATGTCCTAGAATCTCCTTCTTTTTTATTGTGTCTGTGCATAACTTGATGTTTATTGAGATTTGTATAATTTTATCAATTTGTATCTACATATCTATCTATCATATCATGTTTCATAATCATGGCAAAATTACATCGAACTGCAACAGCAAGAGATTAACTTTTTTCCTTTCTATTTTTACTCTTTTTTGTCTTTCTTTTTTTCTTTTTTCTTTTTTTTTTACCGAGATTAAGGCCCCTTTCAGACTCTGAAATGGGCCTGAAACCCTGCCTCCTTCTCCCTTTCTCGCATTTTCCAAAATAATTTTTAGACGTTCTTCGTGGGTAAGCGACGCCGCGTAGCTAGAGCGTTCCGGCAATTATCCGCCATTTTGCTTCTTTTAATGGTCGCCGAGATTTTTATTAATGATAATAATGATAATGATTGTGATGATGACAGTTACGATGGTGATTATGATACTAATGATAGTAGTGATGATAACAATAACAATGATTATAATCATATTAGTAATAATTACATAACAATAATGATAACACTGGTAGCGGCCATGATGACTATGATGATATTAATGATGATAGGGAGAAAATCCTAACAATAATTATGATAATAATTCATTCGACATTTGCATCTTTCAACGCCCGCCGTGAATCATTATCAAAAATGATAATAATTGTGATAGTGATTATGATGATAATGATGATAATTATAATAATCATAATAATGATGATGATAGTAATGACTATAATAACACTGATAATGACTATGATGATTAGGATAATGATGAGAGTGAAAATATAAAATATAACAATAACGATGATAATCATAATGATATAATTAGTGATGAAAATGATTATAACATTGATGATAATGATATAAGCAATAATGATAACGATATTACCATTATCATTAACATTACTATCATCATTATTATCATCATTGTTGTTATTATCATTAACATTACAGGAATAATAGTAGCTATAATAATAATGATGATGATTATGATGATAGTAATAATAATGATAATATTGATAATAATAGTAATAATAATGATAATATTGATAATAATAGTAATAATAATGATAATATTAATAATAATAGTAATAATAATGATACTGATAATTATACTACAGACAATAGTAATGATAATATTGATAATGATAATAATGTTTATAAGAATAACATTTATGATAATAATAATGATAACAACAATAAAAATAACAACAATTATAGCTATAATAATGATGATGATGTTAATAACAATAATAGTAATAATATAGATAATATTAACAATAGTGGTTATGATGATGATAGTAATAATGGTGATGTTAATGATGATGATGATGATAATAATAATAATAATAATAATAATAATAATAATAATGATAATAATAATGATAATAATGACAATAATAGTGATAACAATAATAATGATAATAACGATAATAGTAATAATAATAATAATAGTAATCATAATAATAACAACATCAGTGATTACAGTCCTCTCTCTCTTCTCATTCCCTTCCTCTGCCACCTTCTCCTCTCTTCTCTCTCTCTCTCTCGTTCCCACTCACCTTCTCCTCTCCTCTCTCTCTCTCTTTCTCGTTCCCACTCCTCTTCCTTCAAACGTTCCGTTCCCTTTTTTGCCTCTCTCTTCCCTTCTCCCATATCCTATGACCCGTTCCCCGCCCCCTCTCTCTTTCTCCTTCCTTCCCTCCCTTCCACCTTCCTCTTAAAACCTCCGAACTCACTTTATTACTTATAAAATTGGTTTTAGGAACTTTATGGAACTGGTGAAGGAAACTTATTTATAGATATTGACTGATGACTTGGATTTCAACATGGATTTATAAGTTAGATTATGAAACTAGTTATATTATTTCGTGAAATAAGTTTATAAATAGTTTTGTAATTCGGTTTTATGAAATTGATGTAAACGATAATACTATCGATTTATAAGATTGGTGTATAATAAATCCCTCATTGGGTTTTAAATAAATTTTTATGTAAAAATAGTACATGATACTGACTTACGAAACTAGTTTGTGATGTCATTATATGAAGTTCGGTGAGAGAAGTTAAGCTTAATGAATGGTTCATAAAAGTGACTTTTCTAGAATGTATAGTTGCTGACTTTAATTAATTGAATGAGAAAATATAATTTTTATCATTATTATAACTTTTATGCTTGCAGCATCAGTAGCAGTAGTAGTAGTAGTAATAGAATTATCGTTATTATTATTATAGTTATTCCTATCATTCTTTACACCCTTAGAAGTAGCAATATTAGCCGTAGTATTATTATCATTAATATAATCATAATCATCATTGCTGTTTCAGTCACCGTTATCACCATTATCATTATTATGAATATCATCATTAGTAGCATTATTACAAATGTTATCATTATCATTATTATTATCATCATCATCATCATTATTATTATTATTATTATTATTATTATTAATGATAATAATAATATTTTCATCATCATCATTATTATTACTATTATCATCATTATCATTATTATCATAATCATCATTATCATCATAATTGTTATTAGACCGGGACCCCACAGGGCTCCCGGGAGTTGGGAAGGTAACATAATTAGGAACCTGCAGCAAGGACTTCCCTTCTTAGACATGCAGAAAAAATGGACATCTGCCGGTGGTGGGCGTGGTCTATAGGGTCATGAAAACTGAGCTAGATTAGCCCGATCAGGTAGCAAGCCAAATCATGGCAAAATACGTCAAGTATGACGTGTGTATTAGAAATGACAAATGGTAGATGTTTTCATTGGCGGGGTACCCTTATCAGACCCCAAAAATTAGAACATATAAATCAAGCTAGATCAGCTCATGGATTAACAGCTTAAGACCAACTTCAAATGATGCAGTGATGCCAGCGGTATCAGAAAATGCCAATGTCAGATATTTTCAGCGGTGGGGGGTCTGCAACAGACACCCCAAACTGACCCCACCCATGAGCAGAGCTAGATCAGTTCACTGGATAACGGACTGAATCAATATGCAAAATGTTAATTACGATGAAGTATCTAAACAAGGGCGAATGCAGGACATTTACAGCGGTGGGGGAGATGTGACCCCACCCATGAGCAAAACGAGATGTGCTCATTACGTGATTTATGATCTAAGAATGAACATTAACCTGTGTCTCACAGCGGTCATATCAAAAGGGACTGTAACCTGCATGCATAGTGATGATGATGATAATGATGATGCTTTTTGTCATTGATGTTATCATTGTCATCATTATTTTCATTATCATCACCATTATCATTATTTTATCGTTATCAAGGATAATATGAATTATCCTTTTTTCATCATTATTATCATAATTATTGTTATTATCATTATTATCACAATCATTGTTATTATCATCATTATCATTGTTATTATCATCATTATCATTATTATCATTATCATTATGTACAATTCCTGACTGTACATGCAAGGATTCACATGTTACAGTCTGTAGTTACAGGCTTTATGACACGACGGGAAATACAAGGGGAAATTAGAAGAAATTAGAGAGGTGGGCAAAGGAAGAGAGACAATTGAAAGGGGGAAGAGAAAGACAGAAGAAATGAAAGAGAGGGAGGAGGGAGGGAAAATACGAGAGAGAGAGAGGGAGGGAGATGAAATAAGAGAGAGAGGGGAAGGGGAAAAGAAAACAAAGAGAGTGGGGGAAGAGGGGAGAGAAAGAGAGAGAGAGAGGAATAGGAGAAAGAAAAAGAGTGGGAAGAGACAGGGATAAAGATAGTGAATGAGATAGAGAGAGAAGAAAATATGATTGGTACTCTTTGTATGTCTGTCTATGTATGTTATGGATGTCATTTATTCATATTTGTTTAGCTTCCTGTTGACTTGACTTTTCCATATGTTTTCTATATGAAACTTGATTGCGCTCGTTCGCATGAGTACCTATCTATATATGCATTTGATCGCGTTTATATATATATATATATATATATATATATATATATATATATATATATATATATATATATGTGTGTGTGTGTGTGGTGTGTGTGTGTGTGTGTGTGTGTGTGTGTGTGTGTGTGTGTGTGTGTGTGTGTGTGTGTGTGTGTGTGTGTGTGTGTGTGTGTGTGTGTGTGTGTGTGTGTGTGTGTGTGTGTGTGTGTGTGTGTGTGTGTGTGTGTGTTTCTCTGTGTGATTGGCTGTGTCTTGGCGTTATTCTTTTTTTTTTTTTTTGTCAACAATATTTTTCTGCAATCATTAAACAAGTGATTATATGTTCATATGTACCCTGGAAGAATGATACCGATAATTAAGATTATATGCAATGGATCCAACGAAATGGATCATGCACAGCCTGTACAGAAAAGGGATATACATATAAAGAGACGCACACACATCCAGAGACGCACACACGTAAACGCATATCCACATAAACATAGACACACATACACAGACATAGACACACATACACAGACATAGACACACATACACAGACAGACACGCATAGAGACATACACATAGAAACACACACGCTCACACACATACATACATTCACAGAAACACAACGCATAATGTTTACGCTGAGTCATTCATAAAAAAAAAAGAAAAATTGCAATGAGTATGAAAATATAATAGTGATGTCAATGGTGAGAATAAGGAAGCAGATGAATAAATGAATAATCAATTTCCCAATTTCCCTTCACCCTATAAAACAATCCCTCGGTGTTGTCATCTTGGTGTTCCGTCCATATTTGACAGTTTGCCTTGGGTCACTGCTCGGAACATTTTAGTAATTATCGCCTGTGTACCGTCCACTCTCTCCCCCCTCCCTTTCCCCCACCATCTACCCTAGTAATTTACTAATTTAGTCTAAAGGTAATCTATTTCTCACATAATAGCTGCGGCGACGTGCGTATAATTAAAAGATAATCTGGCAACTCACCAGATAATAAAAGGCAGCTCATGGCGGCAAACGGTTCAGTGTCGACGAGAGTGAAGAGACTAGAGAAAGGTCAGTTCTTTATTCTGTTGTTCTTAACTGATAATTTTAAACAAAAACAGCGTGATGTTGATAATTACTGTCATTTGAACTTCATTTTAATTTTTATATTCCAATCATGACATAATCCACGTATATATATATATATATATATATATATATATATATATATATATATATATATATATATATATATATATATATATATATATATATATATATATATATAATATATATATATATATATATATTATATATATATATATATATATATATATATATATACATATGTATGTATATATATGATACATATATACATATATATATATATATATATATGTATATATATGTATATATATACATACATACATACATATATATAAACACACACATGTATATTATATATACATAATATATACATATGTATTCATATATATATATATATATAATATATATATATACATATATACATATATGCATACATACACCACACAGTGTGTGTGTGTGTGTGTATATACATATATCATACATACACACACACGTGTGTGTGTGTGTGTGTGTTTTATACATATACATATATATATATATATATATATATATATATATAATATATATATATATATATATATATATATATATATATATATATGTATGTATGTATGTATATGTATATGCCCCAGCGGGCATATTGGTTTTGACGATGTACGATTTTCGGGAAAAAACGAGTCTGCCATTACGTTTTCATTTTTTTTTTTTTTTTTTACTGTTTCATAACTCAAAATATTCAGAAACATCACATCTGACATAGTAGGAGATATCGAAGTTCATCTATAACCTTTTACTTTTGGAGTTATGGGCTGAAAACCCCAAAATAACCTATCTATGGTGGAAATTGAAGTGGTACCAATTTTGTTATTTATATATTTATTATTATTATCATTATTATTATTATTATTGAACATTCAGATATTTCTAAGTGGCTGATCACCCTCTTCTTGGATTATGTGTATCCTTGTCACATCACTTTCCTTGTAACCATCTATCATCTTGTGATTGTTGTTAGACTACACCGCTTTCCTCACTTTGGTGTGTCTTGTTCAGTTTTCTCACTCTAATTGCGATTGTTGGTCGTGGTTCAATTTCCACCAAAAAGAGGTCATTTTGGGGGTTTCAGATCATAACTTTAAAATAAAAGGGTATAGGTGAGCTTCGATATCTCCTGCCATGTCAAATGTGGTTTCTGAAAATTTTGAGTGGTGAAACAGGTCTCTACCTCAAAAAATGAAGAAATGGCAGACTCCTGTTTACTTTATTTTGTTATTTATTTTTATTTTTTTTTAAATCGCGTATCGCCATAACCAATATGACCGCTGGGGGTTCTTTTTTCGATGAAATTTGGCTATTCTGTTTCAAGGTGACCTAAAGGATAATTTTCCACTATAGGCTAGTTGCGACATGAAAATTCGTAGAATATGCAATACCCAAATATATGTATATATATATATATATATATATATATATATATATATATATATATATATATATATAAAATGATGATAAATGCAAGAGGGAGAGGGATAACAATGATAACAATGATAAAAATAGTGCTAATGATGACGATAGTGACAGTCAATATGAAGATAATTAATAATGATAACTATAGTATTAATGATAATGAAAAGGATAATGATTATAATGATGATGATTATTATTGTAATAATAATGATAACAACAATAGCAACAACAACAAAATTGTAGCAATGATGATAGCAACAGTAACAATAACTATATCAATAATGAAAATATTGATGAAAATGATAGCAATAGCATCAATGAAAACAATTATAATATGAAAAATAATAATGATAATGATAATAATGACGATGATCATAATAAGGACAATAATAACAATGATAATAATAATGACAATAATTATGATAATGATAACAATAATAATAATGATAGTAATAATGTTAGTAATAAGAATAATGATAATAATAATATTATTAATATTGATAATAATAACAATAATGATAATAAGCTTAATAATGATGATAATAGAAATAAGGATAATGACAATAATAATTCAACATTATTAGCATTGTTATTTTTGTTTTTTATGAGTGCTATTACCATTATTATTGTCATTTTCATTATTGATATTATAAACATTATTGTTATAAATAATTTTGTTATTATTATCATTATTATTATTACTATTTTTACTTTTATTGTTTGTTATTATCATCATCGTTGTTATTATCATTATTGTTATTATTATTATCATATTATCATTATCATTATTACTATCATTTTCATTACTATTATGATGGTGATCATTATTATTCCTATCATCATTATTACTACATTATCATTATTACCATTGTCATTATTATTATTATTATCATTATTATTATCATTTTTATTATTATTATCATTATCATCATCATTGTTGCTATGATTTTGTCATAATTATTATTAATATCGTTATTATTGTTATTGATAATATCATTATCCTTATTATCATTCATTGTTGCTTTCTATCCACCTATTTCTATCATATTTTTTTTACTCTGTTGATAATGATCATTATTATGATTACAGCAATAACAATAGTAATGATAACAATAATAGCAATATTAATGATAGTAATAATGATACTGATGATGATCATGACAATGATAATAATAATAACAAAGATAATAGTAATGATGATAATAGTACTGATAAGGATCATAATAATGTTAATAATGATACTGATAAAGATAATAATGATGATAATAATAATAACAATAATGTTCATAATAATGTTATAATGATACTGATAAAGATAATAATGATGATAATAATAATAACAATAATGTTCATAATTACAATGATAATCATCATTACCATCGTCATAATCATCGTCATCTTCATAATAACGGTAATAATAATGATGAGCATGATAATAATAATGATGATAATATAATGATAATTAAAAAATGATAATAATGATAATCATCACCATCATTATGATCATATTTGTAATAATCATAATAGTCATGGAAATGACTAATGATAATGATAATGATAATTACGATAATGATAATTATAATGATAGTACTAATACTACTAATAAAGGTAATGATAATGAAAATCATAATGACAATAATAACAATAATAATGATGATTGAGAAAAGGTATGACTGAGAGTGAATATCTTCACAAAACTTATATTTAAACGGTTTCTTTAGAAATACATGTATCTCTGATGAAGATATATCCGGAACTGGTTAAACAAATCTCTTATGTTGTGAAGATATTCATTCTCATTCATACATTTCCTACATACGGTTCATAATGATGATAAAAATATGTTTTCGTTATCATTGTTTTAAGAATTATTAATGTTTCTATGCTCAGCCCTATCATTCCTGTTACTTCAATTATCATTTAGTTCTCACAGCGCTAATCAGAACAATTAGAAAAAAAATCAATAATCATATACACACAGACACATACGTCCATAAATACAAACAAACAAACATGCATAAACACAGATAACTATGCAGATAGACAGACAAATAAATATATAACATTTAAAAAAACATTCCGATTGCGTGTTAAAGTCTGCAAACTGCCACGACCCTACAGTGTAAACACGACCACGCCAGGCAGCACGACCCAGGGAAGGTTCGCGGACTGACGACCTCTGTTGTCGTGCGGTCGAATAAGGGTAGATCGTGCGGGAGATTTGACTTTTATATCACGGAAGACTATGAGGGGGCGAGGCGATTATACATATGTATATTATAGATAAAACTATGAGGTTATGTAAACCTTAACCTTCGATTATTGCGTTTTGAATTTATATATATTATGTATATATATATATATATATATATATATATATATATATATATATATATATATATATATATATTTATATATATATATATATATATACATATATATATATATATATATAATATTATATATACATATATATATATATAGATACATCGTATATATACATATATACATATACATACAAAGATAGAAATAAAAATAAAAAAGAAAGAAAAGAAAAAAAATCTAAGCCGCCAGAGAGCTCAAAAGAGACGCGGATAAAGAGAGAGATCGCACAACAAACAAATCACGATAGCTATAGGTTGAAAGGTGATTGATGTTTGAAAAAAAACAAATAAAATAAAATAAGAAAACAATAGGACGCTATAACCCTTTTCCTTTAACTTTATAATCTGAATTAAGTCTCGTTGCTTGCGTGAGTCCAATCTTTATAACTGAAAGTTGGCGTAACTGCCCCGTGGAGTTTGATTAAGCTAATGGAACCGCACTGGTCTTGGGTTCCCGAGAGCCATTGTATCGCCATCAATTTCTTTAACAGTCTCGTTCACGATAAAGATAAATATATAAATGATAATAATAATGATAATAATAATAATGATAATGATAATATGATAATAATAATAATGATAACAATAGTAATGATAATGATAATAATGATAATGATGAAAATAATGATAAAAAAATTATTATTATAATAATAATAATAATGATGATGATAATGATAGTAGTAATAACAGAAGGATAAGAATAATGGCAGTAATTGCAATGATAATGATAATAAAGACATTAGTACTGTGGAAATAATGATACTAATGATAATAGTAGTAGCAGTAATAATAATGATAATGATAATGATAGCAACAGGAAAAATGATTATAATGATAATAAATATAACAATGCTTATGATCATTATAATATTTGAAATGATAGTGAGAGTAATAATGATGTTTATAATAATAATGATAACTTTGATAATAATAATAATAATAACGAGAATAATGACAATAATAAAGATAAAAATAATAACGATATCACCAATAACATAATAGAAGTTGTAATAATGATGATAATAACAATGATAATAATAATAACAATAATGACGATAATGTTGATTATGATAATAACAATAATAATTGTGATAACGATAATGATGAAAATACTAATGATAGTTGTAGTAGTAGCAATGATACTAATAATTTTAATCGTAAAAATGATAATGATAATGATACTTATAATAATAATGATAATGATAATGGTAATATTAATAATAAAAGTAATAATAAGAACAATAATAATTCTAGTAATAATAATGATGATAATGATTATAATAACAATAAGTAAACATGATAATAATGATAACAATGCTAATGGCAATGAATAATAAATACAATGATAATAATAATAAAGTAATAATAACAATAGTAATAGCAACAACAATAATAATGATAATAATAATTTTGACAATAGAAATAATAACGATGACGATGGTGATATTAAATATAATAACGATGGTACTAATAATGATGATAATGATAATGATAATGAAAATTATAATAGTAGTAGTAGTAATGATTTCAATGATGATGATAATCATTATCAAGGATAATAATGATGATGATGATGATAATAGTAACAGTGATGATAATAATGATAACGATAATGATAATGGCGATGATGATGGTGTTGATCATAGTAACAATGATGATAAGTATAATGATAATAATAATAATGATGATAAGTATAATGATAATAATAATAATGATAATAAGTATAATGATAATAATGATAATAATAATTACAAAAATAACAATAGTTGTAATAATGAAGGAACTTTAATCACATGAAATACAGTAGAAGTTTGAAAGTCAAATAACAGGGGAGAGAGAAGTAGGTCCCACACTTGAATTATTTTCCGCACAGTATTTTTACTGGCGAGCAGTCACACTACCGATAAGAACCATCGAACTGGTCCAACGAAAGTGGTAGTAAATACTAAATTGGCCCTAACCAGCCCTGCAGTAGGAAACTTATTTGATTATTTGAAGGGCTACGTTAACGGTCAGATGTAAACATTGACCTGCACGGGTTTTTTGTTTTAAATTTCCTGTTTCAACTCATTTGCTATGACTTTGTATGTATTATTATTTATAATAATCTTCTTTCCATCTCTATTCAGCAAATTTCCCATTATTAGTCCAGTTGCTAGACTTACGAGGCAAGAATCAAGCTCCTGCGTTTTTCCACATTCAACACCCTCTGGTTAGCTCAATATGTTACAAAAGGTCAAGACGTGGCCACTAATATTCCATTGTCATAAAACCTAAGGCTGAATCCAAACTGAAAAATATTCCTTGACATTCTTCATTGTCTGAGTAAACAATGTAGGCGTACTACCTCTCGGGACCGTGGGGTTTGTGGGCTAAAGCTTTCGAAGTGTCCAACGGAACGCAAGACAGGTTTCCACCACTGCCGCCAATGGTACGAATGCGATGCTGATGCAATAATTATGACAAATTCAAAATACAATTAATAAAATTGCAAAAAAAAAAAAAATGAAGTGCAGACGTCGTTATGGTTACTATATAAAATGTAGGAATCTTAATCCAAAGTCTAGGCTCCATCGTGGCATTCGCATGGTTTGCGGCAATGTGGTATGGCCCCATCCCCGCAAAAGCTTTAGCAATGATCGACATTCTATGGCTGTAAGAAGTGAAACGTGCGAAAAAATGTACTTGGGTACGCTCCCTGATCGAAGAGACGAGAGCAAGGGAGTGTATATTTTCGACTTATGTGTAAGGGGGCGAGGGTTGTGGCTCGCAGATGTAAACAAACAAACGAACAGCCTGTAAATACAAGAAAGAATTTGCCAATTATTTTACATTTCATATACTTCAGATTGTCTTCTCAAATCGTTTCATGATAGAAAAATATATTTGTTTTGCCTCGCTATACCGATTATCAATTAACGATTAATAATTTGAAAAAAAAAAAATAGAGGAAAAATTGCCAACCGAAAATGATAATTATCGTTTGACTGGCAGTTATCGCATTCGGGCAAAATAACAGCGTGTTAAGCGAGAGAAAAAAAAAACGAAGTGAAAGAACCACGAAAAAAGTGGTAGTGTGACACCTCCAGACAAGCGTTCCCAACATTTTCTATTCCTTGGCCCCGTTGGTGTCAAGTAGCCATAGGACAAGAACGCGTTATGGAAAGATTCCAATTTATTGGATAATTACATGTAGGTGAGATAAAATTCAGTTTAAGTCTGCGTCATAGTTTTCATATTGTTCCATGGCCCCCAAAATACCCCCCCCCTCTCACATTAGGTACCTAGATATAGAAAGAGTGAGTGAGAAACAAAGAGGATAAAGCAGAGAGTCAGATAATCACACAGATTAACAGACAGAAAGAGTGCTAGGTAGACTAAGAATGGAAAGAACTGAGCAAGAAGAAAGACAGGTGAACTGAGAGAAAGAAAATAGAACGATGAGCAAAAGACAAACAGATAGACGTGAATGAGTAGGAAAAATAACATGAAAAATCACACACAAAGTAAAATTAAAGTATTCTAATAATGTCAAAGGCCATAACGTTCCACCCCGAGGAATTACATTTGTAACGCCTCCGAGGGATAACCTAATAAGAGTGAGAATGAAAATGGACGAAATTTGATGCGAAATTAATGTGGCGACAATGGCGTGTTTTTTTTATTTGTCTGTGTATTTGCTTGTGCTTGAGAGCGTGTGAGAAAGGGGATAAAATGATGATAATAAAAAACCAAATTACTCTGATGATAATGGTAAAGGTTCAAACAATGTAAGCAACCCAACAAAGACGCCGTTGGGAATTTTAATATAGAAAATAATGATATGATTATAATTTATGAAAACCGTTGACTGCTTTGTCATTGCAATCTTAATCGGTATCTTCTCCATTTTCCTCTTTTTCCTCCTTTTATTCTTTATTCTTTTCCTTCTGTTTCTTGATCCTTGTTTTCTTCCTCTCCAACTTCAGCATCACCTTTCTCTTCTTTTGTTTTTGTTTTTCTCCGCCTCTTTCTACTTCTTTTTTTTTTTCCTTCTTCATCCTCCTCCTCTTCATATTCCTGTTCATCACGTTCTTCTTGGCCGCTTCTATACCATCATCTTTACTAGTACATCGCGTTTTTTTTATTCCATACGCTTATTTCACGTGCACGCATTATGTTTACGCATCCATGTACTCAGTATGCTGTTTGGTTCTCGGGTATCTGTGTCAACGTCTTGAAGTTTGGTGGTGTGATTTCGATGTGAAGTGTGATGTCATTTCATAGTGAAGTTTGGTGGTGTGATTTCGTTGTGAAGTGTGATGTGGTTTCCAGGTGAATTTTGGGGATGTCACTTCGTATTGAAGTTTGGTGGTGTGATTTCGATGTGAAGTGTGATGTCATTTCGTTGTGAAGTTTGTTAATAACGATTTCGAAGTATATGAGTGACTTAGTTCTAAAGTGTGAAGCTATCACATCTTACGGAAGTGTGTTGTAATTTCGTGATGAAAAGTGGCAATTTTATTTCGTGGTAAAGTGAAGTGAATGTGATTTCGCAGTAAAGCGTGAAGTGATTTCGTTATGAAGGGTATAAATATGATTCTATAGTGAAGCATCGTGGTATGTCATCGTAATAAAGTGGAGCTGTAATTTTTAAATGAAGTGTTATGATATAAATTCTTTATGTAATGCGTTTATGTGATTTCATAGTGAAGTGTGGCGATGGTGATATCATAGTCCGTTGCCGTGTCCAGAAAAATGGTGTAAAAACAATACTGCGGCGACTCAGGCTGTACTGTGGCGGCGGTGCATGCCATCCATTCCAGAATTAGCGACGGGAATCAGGAATCATAAAGCAGATGATTACAGACATAAAAGCTAGTGCAGTCAGCGTGATGGGTCAGTTGTGTCAGCCAACCGACGTCATGTGTGTTGTCAGCCGTTGGCACTAGTTGTGGCATTTGTAGGAACGAGAAAATGTCACTTTTAAACTGACGCGAGAGGAAACGTAGAAATTTTCTTCGTGATGTGTGTCAGCTTTTAACAGTGCAAGGCCCGGTTACAGTGCCTATGGATTCATTGAATGTATTCGTTCTCGATGTATTTAGAGACGTGTACATGATATATATATATATAATATATATATATATATATATATATATATATATATATATATATATATATATGTGTATACATATATATGATTGTATGCTATTGCGAGTGTCTGTGTACGTATTCCAAAGAGAAAAAATACCGTCCGCTCATCACACACACACACACACACACACACACACACACACCATGCTTCAGCAGCGTCTATAATTACACATGACGTCATTTTTTAGCATGCCTGTGACCCTCCCCCCTGAAATGTCCTTAATCCATTTTTCCTCCTTTTTTTACAGGTGATAATGTCAGGGAGCAGCACGAGCGAAGATTATCTCACGACCGATATACCAAGGCGAAATGGCGACATAAACCAAAAAGGGTGAGATGATAAAACAAGAGAAGAAAAATGGCGAAGGAAATAAAGCGGTAGCTGTCATAAAACAAAAGAGAGAGAGGAGGGGGGAGAGAGAGAGAAAGAGAGAGAGACTGGAAAGGGAGAAAGTATGAGAGAGAGAGAGGAGAGGGAGAAAGTATGTGAGAGAGAGAGAGAAACAGAGAAAGAGGAGAGGGAGAAAGTATGAGTTAACAGAGAGACAAAAACTAAAAGAGAGTGAGAGAGAGGAGAAGGATATCGTGAAAAATAAGAGAGAGTGAGAGAGAGGGAGTTGGATCGTGAGAGATAAAAGAGAGAAAGAGAGATGAAACAAAACAAAAGACAATGGAAACAGAACGCGTAAGCATAATAATAATAATGGAAATAATAAAAAGTACGGGAGAGGATATACAGATGTTACAAAAACAGACATGGAGAGAGACAGAAGAGTGGTACAGAGAGAGAGAAAATAAACGTAATATGAGAGAGGGGCAGAGAGAGAGAAAAGGAAGAAAGGGGAGAGAGAGAGAAAAGAAAGAAAGGGGGGAGAGAGAGAAAAAGAAAGGGGGAGAGAGAGAGTGTAATCGGGTGAAAGGTAGAGAAAAAGAGAGGGGAAGAAGGGTGAAGAGAGAGATAGTGAGTGTGTGTGTGTGTGACCGAAAATTGATACATAGAGATGAGACAGACAAGTACATAAACAGGTAAACAAAAGGAAAATTAAAGAGAAATATAGATAAACAGATACACATGAATAGAGAATGGAGAGACAAGCAGAAAAAGAAAACGATGGAAAAAAAGAAATCGCCGAATAAAAAGCGAGACAGAAATTAGCGACCAGACAGACAAAGAAAGAGAAAAGGATGAGCAGACAGACAGAGAGAAAGAGAATACGAGTAGACAGGGAGAAAGAGAAATACGAGCAGACAGGAAAAAAAAGGAAGATGCGCAGACAGCGAGAAAGAAAGATAAGTAGACAGAGAGAAAGAGAAAGACAATCAGACAGGGAGTTAGAGAAAGATGAACAGACAGGGAGAAATAGAAAAATGCGTATGTCTTTCATAAGTAATATTCTTTCTTGTCCCTCCTTGCAGATCGAAAATGGCGCAGCAACGCTTACGCCAACACAACAGACAGGAGGAAGCGAGAAAGGCAGCTGAGTTGGACCGCCTGTGTGCTGCTGCCGATGCCGCCCACACGGGACTCAGGATGTACATGCTCATCACCACCCCGCCCGCGCCTAAGCCATCCCCGCCCACGCCTAAAGTTGTGCCCTTGATCTCGAACAGGGGCTGGTGGATGAAACCTAGGCGATAAAAACTCCATTGCTTGAAGACGCCATTTTTGATAGCTGTCGTAGGCTGAGTCGGTGGTGCTTATTTTGAGTTATGTTTACGATTTTAGGGTCATTTCTCTGATAATTCACTTTCTGGCTGTGTCTGTCGGTCTCTCCTTACTCTTCTCTTTCCTTTTTTTCTCTCTTTCTGTCTGTCTGTTGGTTTCTCCTTCCCTCTCTTTCTCTTTCTGTCTGTCTGTCTCTCACGCTCTCTCTTTCTCTTTCTCTCTTTCTGTCGGCCTCTCCTTCCCTCTTTCTTTCTCGCTTTGTCTATCTGTCTGTGACTCTCTCTCTCTCTCTCTCTCTCTCTCTCTCTCTCTCTCTCTCTCTCTCTCTCTCTCTCTGTGTGTATGTGTCTCACTTTCCCTCTTTCATTCTTACTCTATCGGTTTGTTTCTCATATATTTTGGACGTATAAAGATTTATATAAAGATAAGATAAAAGACATATCTAATAGTTAATGGACAAATGTTATATTGATAAGATATATCAGTAACAAATATAATGTGAATACCAGGAAACTCTTTTGATTTCATCGTTCTTAACCTTCTTACTACCACGCCTCCTCTTAGAATTTGTCCTTCCCTCCACCCCCCCCTTACATCTATGAATAAAATTCCCTCTCAGACTTTTATGAAAACTACATATATGGTCTTATCCTTTTTATTGAGTATGAATTAATCACATTATCATCAATCTTTTCATTGTTGGACTATGATATCGTTAAGAGAATAACAAATATAATTTGAGAAATTAATGTTCTTTTACGACAACTTTCCTTGGAAATTACTGACGCTCCCCAGGCAAAGAACTGATCTAGAACTCTTAACATTTCCTATCGTAACTAACGACCTAATTCGATACTCACTCACTCACACTCTCTCTTTCTCTCTCATTCACTCAACTCTCTCTCTCTCTCTCTCTCTCTCTCTCTCTCTCTCTCTCTCTCTCTCTCCTCTCTCTCTCTCTCTCTCTCTCTCTCTCTCTCTCTCTCTCTTACTCTCTCTGTCTATCTATCTATCTGTTCCACATGACACAAGTATATATATATATATATATATATATATATATATATATATATATATATATATATATATATATATATATATATATATATATATATATATATATATATATTTATAATGTAATTCCTTCTATTCATCCTCTTACATATGCTAAAGTTTCTCAGTAATGGCCAAATTATCTAAAACAGAAAAACAGCAATGATGAAACTTGATGAAACTATCATACTGCAGCCTCCATGTGTGTTCTACTGATTTGAACTGAAGCGAAATATCTAAATACAGGAGATTCGTTTGCTGGGCTAACTTTCAACATTCTAGAAAATCTTAACTTCTGTTTTGGCAAAATTAAGCTGGAGGTTTTGACCAGCTGAATGAAAAGGTGTTTGTGTGAAATTTACAGACGTATGTAGTTACATATGTATGTATATATATATATATATATATATATATATATATATATATATATATATATATATATATATATATAATATACATATACATATGTATATATATTTTTTTTCTTCTTTTTGCAATATGCAAAGCAAGATGAGATGATGAACATTACAACAGAATATGGTGCAGATAATGCAATGGACACAGTAATTCTATGATATTAGACTAGATACAAATAGCAAAGAATAAGTTATCCCTTAAATATTGTTTTCTATGATTTAGTAATTCACCGGATACTTTAGTAAATTCTCGAAAAACAAGGGTTGAAATTTTTTGTGGAACTGACTCTGTTGGATTTGACATGGTTGAAACACCCCATCTTTAGCTGTTAATTTAATTTCTCTTGATTTACATTTTCTGACTTACATCTCCGGACTTTTATCCTATGATATCCACGTGTAATCATTTCGCATTTAAATGTTTGATATAAACATATTTTCACAATATCAAAGATAAACTTTTCTTTGTGTATCTTGACAAATTTGTTTTCGTACAAACACAATTTGAAAATTTTCATCTCAAAAATGAGTTTCATTGGCCTGTTATCGTACCGCACACCAACACGAAGGCTGAACCACCCGCTGTTAATATCTTGTAATTCTACAGTACTACGACACAGATTTAATACTTTGATGCCTTTTATTCAATGGTTACGTTTATTATTCAGATATCCCTGTGTGCAGTCTTCAACGCGTCTGTAGGAAAATAATGTGAAAGATAAGGAGACTGGTTATAAACTGGTATAAAGAGAAGGGCACATGAATATGCTTTTAACAGTTTTATTCATCACTCATTGTTACATTTGTGTAATAACTTCGACACTAAAGTAAGTCTACCATGATGCAAGATTATTAAAATTACAATAGTCACTGGAGAATTTTAAGAAAAAATGGTAAAGTCAACAGGAAAATGAAAAAGTCGGCGGGAAACCGTTAGAGCATGTTTACACGAAGCTGTAGACACACCTCTTATAGACCTTGGCTGTAGCTTTCGCGCATTTCCAATGTTAGTCTATGGAATCGTTCACACGTAAGATCCCCTCTCGCACGCGCGAATTGCTGGCGTGTCCAGATACATACAAATGAATGTTGTTCACAAAGAGGCGATTCCGCCGCGGTCCAAAATGCTTCGTGTTAATGATAACGCGCGGTAGTCGCCGCGGTTCAAAACACTCCCCGTGTGAACAGGCCCTCAGGCGCCACTGAAAACCTTAGTGGGAAACTGAGGCGCTGCCGGTAATCTTACCGCTAGAGAAAAAGAAATTCCAACTGCAATATCATATGTCAGATCGCATATGCCTGTTTTAATTATGTTATGGGTTATGCGAAAAATGATAATGCATAAACAGTAAACTTGATTACTCAAATTATAAGTAAAATTTTATAACTGATTATCACACGTGACACAGTTCTGTCGGCGAGCCTGTTGAACTAGTTTTTTTTTTCATGCTTGTTTCTCAAAATACTCTCTACAGCTGTAAAGAGCAACAGCACGCAGACGAGTCTTTTTGGTTATGCAATTTTATTATGATAGTGTAGTAGTGTCTCTAGTGCAAGGTGAATCCTGTGAATCCCTTGTGAGAAGTCGCTTGCAAGCGATCGCCTTTATACACATTTAAAACAATGAGGGACAGGAAGATACAGAGGGACAGGAACTTCGTGGACTTATAATAGATCTTAGTCTGTGCAAAGCCGATACAAGAATTTATATGGACTTTTAGTCGGTGAGGCCGGTTTGCACATCCGGTAAATATTCGGTCGCATTTTAGGCAGTTGTGACACTTTCTAAATTTGCTCAGTCATACCTATGCGGATGCAAGTGAGTGCTTATTACAATGTATATGAAATGATACTAGATAGCTAAACTGAATATGATATGATAAAACAAATTTATAGACCAAGCAGCATTCAAAGGTAACATTAGGGGAGTTGATGTGTAGTGAACTTATTTTTGGTCACTGCTCTTGACCGCCACAGCCTAAGCTTGCGTGCGCTTCAGACACAGCCGACACAACCTCAATGAGCCAGTCCGAAGTGCCGAACTACCGAACAATAAATAAACAAGTACGAGGTCCATAGTACGCGGTGTTTACCCTCGTAAGGTTGCCCTCGCCGAACCAAGTGAAGGTAGCGGCAGACGAGAGACCAGTCTAGAGAAGTTACCCCTACCAATCAACCATAATGGCCTTAAAATCGCTACAGATGTGCTGAGGGGGTGGGGGTGAAGGGCTACGGCTGTGAAAACACTTAACACAGGCCTTATATTTATCGGTCACGCTAATGCGATGGTACATTACAATGTGTGTATATTTCTGAACTTAAGCTACCACTAACTATAGCATTAGGAGGTCCTCAGTACTTCACAGTATTCCGAGTCATCGTCGTCAAACTGGTATTTTGGGGGGTAATTCTTATGTACGCCTTTTCCTCCGTAGAATTAACTCCGTTAGGAAGACGACACTAGCGAGGAACGTCCCTGAAAAAAAAAACGTATAATATTAATGGCCAACAAGGGAGGAGAAGCGACAAAGGTAATAAAAAGTAAGGGTAATATGCATCGTTTTAGTGTTATTTTCCTTACAATGAGAGTTTTTGAAAATGTAATAAATATAGATAATAACTGTTAAATATAGATAACTGAAAATTTATAAAGTTAGTAGATTGAAACCCCCACTTTTCACAACCATTTTGTGGGCCGATAAAGAATAAAAAATTGCATTACTTACCTATACACTAATTTTCACAAAATGTATTTGCATTATTCTCCTTCATTGTGATCATATTTTTTTCAGGCTAATAATTATTCTTGTATTAATTATTCTTATACTTGTGTTCATAGCGAGGGCAAAGTTTGGTCATGAGTTTGACATCCCTGTATTAGAATGTCAGTCATTTCTAATAAAGAAGACAGACATGTCGGCAAGATTTTAGGACATACTATATTCTAATTTGATCAGATATTCTAAGGTCATCAAGTGTCCTGCTCGAGACCAAGTTTTTTCATAAAGGTTCTAATTCCCTAAAATACGACAGACCATCCAAATCAAACGCCGAAACACAAAACATCCTTTAAAAAATCGACTATCGTTTCCGAGCTCCTGACCTGATAAAATTGATAAAAAGATACGCCCCCCCCCAAAAAAAAAAAAATCATTCGGGGCCGGACGGGTTAAAAAGAAAAAAAAATCACCTGCGGCATAGAGAGAGAAGACGCCGTAGAAGTCCTTGAGTTTAAGAGGTCTCAGGGTCTCCGCCGAGCCGACGAGAGACTCCTGCTTGAGACATTCTTTGGCGTAAAGCGTCTCCCTTCGCACCAGGTAGTCGAGGATTCCGAACTCCTTCAGGTTTCGGAGGCTGGAGGAGAAAGGGAAGGAATACATTGGAGACGAAAAGAAAAAAATCATATACGAAAGAAGAAAGGAACAATGAGTACGTAACTCTATATGGTCTTTCGGTCCCGAGTATGCATATCGGTTCTATAAACTAACGAGTGTTAATTCACTCGAAACGCCACTTTCTAATTTTTCTTATTCCATTTCTACTGTGTTTTATTGTGATTATTTCTTTCTTATTCTCATCCATTAGTACATAATGCAAGAAAGAGATTAACAATGAAATATAAGAGACAGTTCTTTGTAATGGCGGTGGGGGTTCGAATCCCTGTCAGAGAGGTTATAAATTCATGATATCAATGCGGTCGGTGCATTTTCCATCTTTCATAAGCGACAGAGAAAATCAACACAAACTTCAGGCTCTAGCAGAAAAAAAATGTGAACAACGGATATACGAAAGTAATATCGAATTCAAACTTCAACAGTGGAGGTAGAGGGCTAGGGGGGGGGGGGTGAGGGGAGTACTGAAATATTAGGGGGGGGGGTATGCCTCATGAAATGCGTCAAATTGGAGAAATAAAAGGGCCTACTGATGTTAAAATCCAATGTTCTTTGGTTATATAAGTATTACAACTGTTATCCTTTCATCCCGGTAATTAGGATAATGTCAATGATGGTAAGTATGGAAATAAAACATGAAATAAAAATGATTGCAAAGCAGTTCACTTATAATAATTACAGCAATGAACATACGAACCTAACATTGAAATCACACTTACACCAGAGGAATACCACTGCAGCGACGAGTGTATGGTTAGTAGTTCTGATAAGGTGCTTGGATAATGAACGTAAGAGGAATTCGATCCACAGACATCCAACATTCATAAGCAATAATTTCCAAGATCGAAAATCATAAGAGGAATATACGGAGACACCGAAGATAATGGCAATAAATGGACCACTTCATCGAAATGACACATCGCCAAGCCATAGAAACCCATATCGAGATGTTAATGAGAATTGCAAAATTATCCTAGAAATCACGGAAAAAAAAAAAATTAAAACTAAAATTATCCTCGAAACCACTCAAAGAAAGAAAGAAAACAATATATATCTATATATGACCACTTACATCGGATTCACTTTGGCTTTCAGCGGTGACCCCTTTTTGAAACCGAGGCCCAGGCTAGTCGCTCCGAAGAAGGTCTGGGAAGCAATGTACAGCGGGCACGTTCTTGTCTGCAACATGCAAAAGGAAGGGGTGTTGAGATATGTACTGTTGTTAGCGCATGAAACCCACCACAGCTATTTGTAGTAGAGGTCGAGCAGTTGGTATCCCTGAGAAGAACGAGGTATTGCACTTCATATCCCTGAGAGGAGCGAGGCATTGCAGTTGGTATCCCTGAAAAGAACGAGATATGCACTTCATATCCCTGAGAAGAGCGAGGTATTGCAGTTGGTACCACCTGAGAAGAACGAGGTATCGCAGTTGATTCCCTCGAGAAGAACGAGACATTACAATTGGTACCACCTGAGAAGAACGAGGTATTGGGGTTGGTGCCCCTGAGTAGATCGAGACATTGCAGTTGGTACCTCCGAGAAGAACGGGGTATTGGAACGTCTGGTACGATGCAGAAACGGGGACATTACTCTGTGTGAAAGATACTAAGCAATGAAAAATGTGGCGGTTCGATTTTAACTCTTGCGTATGTAATATTTTTGTCAGGATCACCAACCCCCCCCCCTCCCCCGACCTCAGCTGTATAGTAACGCTATATCAGATTCGTTTGAGAGAAAACCATGGAAATAGAATCGCAAACGCTGTATATACTGTATATCTTTCACTCCTATCTGTCCGGCTGTCCATCTTTCCATCTATTATAACCTAACAAGGTCTCACCACCTATCTATCACTCTATCTGTCTATTCCATTCACCCATCACACACACACACACACACACACACACACACACACACGCACGCACGCACGCACGCACGCACGCACGCACGCACACACACACACACAACACACACACACACACACACACACACACACACACACACACACACACACACACACACACACACACACACACACACTATATATATATATATATATATATATATATATATATATGTGTGTGTGTGTGTGTGTGTGTGTGTGTGTGTGTATACATACATATACATCTATCTATCCATCCATCCATCCATCCATGCATCATCCACCATCTATCTATCTATCTATCCATCTATCCATCCATCCATCTATCATAACTTAACAAGGCCTCACCTGCGAAAAGGTGTGATGCGCCACAAACTCGATGATGCTTTTGCCGATAAAGATGGCATTGACTCCTAACACGAGGTTCTGCACACCCTTGTCTGCATCAGCGCTGTCGACCAGCTGATCCTTCAGGCGGGAGAGGAGGGATCCCGGAGGGGCGTACTGTGGGCGGGAATGGTGGGCGTTTTTTTTTTTTTTTGCATGTGTGTGTGTATGTGAGGCACACACACACACACACACACACACACACACACACACACACACACACACACACACACACACACACACACACTAACACACACATTAACACACCCCACTAAACGCACACCCATTAACTCCCCCACCCCTCCAGCCCCCCTCCATCCCCCACCCCCTCCCTCTCTTCCCCCCAACCTCACCAAAACCGCCTGGTACAGCATGCTCCCCTTCGGCACATTACACGGGATGTCGGTCTCCACCAGCTCCTCCATGCTGTCGAAGGGCAACCGCAGTTTGGGCAGGATGAGCATGGCCTTGAGGTTCGAGCGGTAGACGGAGGCGATGATGAGGGCGGAGAAGAGCCATAGGCCGGCGATGACCCGGACGGCGCTTCCTCGGGGCACCCAGGGGATAGCTGGGGGGGGGGGGGTAGATAAGGGAAAGGGTCGGTGGTTGATAAAGGTGTGTTAGATAAGGGAAAGGGTGGGTGGTTGATAAAGGTGTGATGGATAAGGGAAAGGGTGGGTAACTGATAAAGATGTGATAAATTGTGTTTGTGCTTGTGAACAACATCTGCCTTTTCTACTCACACTGGGCCAGCGTTGAGCCTATCGTCCACTGGAAGGAATACCACACAGACTCCCATTTCTGCTGCTGAGGGTCTTTTCTCTCGGAGTCCAGCTTAGGAGTCTCTTTTATGACCTCGTTGTTGCTGTCGGTAAAAAAAGGGTACTTGATTGCCTATTCGTGGTATGGTTGATGGTTAGAGGAGTTGGGAGTGGGAGGGGGTGAGAGGAGTATTGTAGTAAATAGTGGCAATGGGTTGAAATGGCAGGAGTTATTTATGCTGCGTTCGGAACTCCTCGTTTTGCTCATCCAAACATCTTGTCCAGGACCAGCAGGACAAGTGGGCTGCTGTCAGAACCTCCAAGACCCACGCTGCCTAGAATGCAACCGGCTCGAATGTAAACATCCACTTTTTTATCATACCGCTGTCTTTATTGTACACGCTGCATAGGTTTTGTAACTCCTTTGATGCATATTTACCTTACCTGCAACTAACAAACATAAAAATATCATTTGATAGCATCAATAAAGGTCCATATAATTACCTATCAATATCTTGTGGTTGCTTGAAACTGTCAGTGTTTACATACAAGAGGTATTCTGACGTCATCTCGTCCTGCTCGCCCACCTTCGCAGGAGGACCAACTGTACGAGATGAACAACTTATCCAGGACGAGATAGTAGAGGTTCCGAACGGTCAAAACATCTCGTCCAACTGGTCTGGGCGAGCAGGACGAGCAGTTCCGAACGCAGCATAAAGAGATTAATCAACACT
>NW_020869497.1:378566-406066 GCF_003789085.1 Penaeus vannamei
TCTGAAGGAAATAAAGAGTAATTTGCTCTATTCATACAAATATCGAAAACTATGCATTACGATATTGCCATCACTTGAGCATATATTTCCAAAATTTGAAATGATTAAACACTATCAAGATTAATCAAGTGCTCTCATAAGAAAAGGTCTCCATAAAAATATCTTCGTTTCGGTTAATCACGGCAGAATGGTAGAGAGGAAAGCGTAGGCCTACATTTTTTTTTTTTTTTTTTTTTTTTTGTTAACCGGTAGGCCTTCATTGAAGTGGCCTCATGAATTATGTCCGATGATCAGACTGTTGATTGATTACGATTTAAAAAAAAAAAAAGAAAGAACATATAAAAGAAAAACCCTTAATAAAACACATACATACACACATACACACACACAGACACATACATACACAACACACACACACACACATATATATATAGACAGAAAAAAGATATAAGTATAGATATAGATACAGATATATATGTGTATATATAGGTATAGCTATAATATGGATATAAAGATATACATAAACATAGATATCTAGATATAGTTAATGACATAGATTAAGAGACCTATGGTATGGAGGTAGAGAGGTAGATGTAGCTGTGTCTCTGAGGACGTAAAAGAATAAATAAATAAAAAATAAATGAACAGATAAATAAATAAATAAAATAACCTTTAGGCTTCGAAAGAATATAGTGGGAGAAAAAATAGCTATTGTATTATAAACGCTTCTTTACATATCTTCCCCTCAACCTTCACCTTCAGCTGTGCCTATTTCTGGGAAATGATTCTTTTCACATTCATTGCGATTCCTTGAGCTAAACTTCACATTTTATCGAAAGCTGTCTTCACTCAGGACACGTGACTGTATTAAGTACGACTGATAGAAGGATTTTGTTACAACGACTAGTATGCGGATGGGGAAGATAATAATAAGTATATGACTAACATGGGGAAAAGAAGACAGCTATCAGACGTACGTGGATAGTGAAGATAATAATAAGAATATGACTAATATGGGGAAAAGAAGACAGCTGTCAGACTAGAATGTGGGTGTTGAAGATAGTATGAAAGATATGACTAATATAAGGAAAATAGAGGGTTGTGAAATCTTGGATAAGTTGTTATTTAGACGTTTGATACACAGTTAACCATAGGAAAAATATAGAGAAAACTCAGCGTCTGCACACTTCTGTTATTTTCATTATCATTACTGTTGTTATTGCTGTTGGTTGTCGCTCTGCTCTCATTACTATTATATGCTTTTTGTTATCATTCTTATTCATGATATCAAAACCTAAATCATCACAATTTATGCACAAACGATAACACAATAGTTTGAATCATCAACGTCTATTGACAAACATTAACACAATAACTTGAATCCCCTCCGCATATGCACAAACACAATACCTTAAATAACTCCCGTATTTGCCCAAATAAAAACTCAATAACTTAAATAATCCCCGTATTTGCACAAACAATAACACAATAACGTAAATAATCCCCGTATTTGCACAAACAATAACACAATAACAAATAATCCCCGTATTTGCACCAACAATAACACAATAACTTAAATAATCCCCGTATTTGCACAAACAATAACACGATAACTTAAATCCTCCCTCAATGTGCACAAACAATAACACAATTGTAGTGGACCGCCTGTATCCGTCCCCAGCGGTCCCCTACATGCGTCTTCCTTCCCCGTCCCTTTCGAGATGAAGGACCTTACCCACCCTCGCTCCACGGCGGAGGTCCCGTCTTCCTCCGTTTTCCAGATCGCTCACAACCCCTGTGTTTATCCCCTGGGGGCGAGGAGGCCCGCCGCGGTGAGGAGGCTGCGGGCCATAGAAAACGGGAAGCACAACTGGAGTGACCCACCTACGCGGCTTCGCTGAATTTGTTTTTCTTTTATGTTTTAATGTTTTATGTTATATTGTTTTAAGTGATATTTTTAATAGACATTTTTAGGTTTATGAACTTTTATTTTTTCATTATACATTTTACATCATGGTTCTTATTTCTCATTGTATTCTTATTTTCATGGAACTTTTATTCTTTTTATTTTTTAAATGGAATTTTAAGGACTGGTTTTAATGAATATAGATAAAGATATTTCAATTTTGGAAAAGTTTATTTTACAAACCTAAAGAGAACCAATATTGTTTCGCTGGCCGAGGCAACAATGGAAAGTTCTCGACCCCGCGCGCGAGTTCGAGGGAGAGTTCCAGAGTCCCAGGTTGACTCACGAGTTGCAACAGGAACGACGAAGGGAAGGGCAAGAAAACACACGAATATGCCGAAGGCCTTTTCACTATTGCTATGCCCTGACGAAACAATAGTGAAAAGGCCTTCGGCATATTCGTGTGTTTTCTTGCCCTTCCCTTCGTCGTTCCTGTTGCAATCTGTTCAACATGAATTCCACACTCACGAGGTTGTGGTGCGAAGATAAGGTGGTCTCGGCAATAGAGAGCTAAGTGATTAAGATACTGTGTATACATGAGAAAGGGTGGTTCTCTATTTTATTTTTTATCTTTATAGTGCTTGTGTTTACTGTTTTATGTCTATTTTATGTCATTGTCGTGCTTTAGTGCCTGTGTTTTTGTTTGTGTTTTATTGTTTGTTTTTCTGTGTGTTTTATTGTGTTCGTGTTTCGTTTTCTGTTATGTTTTATTTTTTGCTTTTACGAAATAAATAGCTAATTTTATAATATAGTTTTTGCTAAGTCCCCGACCCTTGTAAGAAGGAAGGCTGAACACGACCTTTATGTATTTTAATGTTTTAAAAGGTCAAACAATCTAAAACCCTAAAGTATAGATATTTCATATCTATACACGTCTCTCCTCGGGATTCCAACCACGCTTACCCTCCCTTTGGCTCATTTGCACACGACACACACACACACACACACACACACACACACACACACACTCACACAACACACACACACACACACACACACGCACACGCACACGCACACTCACACTCACACTCACACACACCACAACACACACACACACTCACACTCACTCACTCACTCACACACTCACACACAACACACACACTCACACACACACACTCACACACACACACTCACTCACTCACACTCACTCACTCACTCACACACACACACACACACACACACACACACACACACACACACACACACACACCACACTCACACACACACACACACACACACACACACACACACACACACACACACACACACACACACACACACACACACACACACACACACACACACACACACACACACACACACACACACACACACACACACCACAACACACACACACACACTGTCGCTCCTTTCCACAATTATTTTAGCACAGCATCCCTTCATACACAAAACACTCGTTCCCGAACGTATTAACCGGGTGGTGGCAGTGAGCTTTACACCACCTCATTAAGAGCCAGGTACGTATATTAATTAGCAAACGCTACACAATAACTTAAATAATCCCTGTATTTGCACAAGCAATAACACGATAACTTAAATAACCCCCGTATTTGCGCAAACAATAACACAATAACTTAAATAACCCCCGCATTTGCCAAACAATAACACAATAACTTATTAATCCCTGTATTTGCACAAACAATAACACGATAACTTAAATAACCCCCGTATTTGCACAAACAATAACACAATAACTTAAATAATCCCCGAATTTGCACAAACAATAACACGATAACTTAAATCCTCCCTCTATGTGCACAAACAATAACACAATAACTTAAATAACCCCCGTATTTGCCCAAACAATAACACAATAACTTAACCAATCCCCGTATTTGCCCAAACAATAAACAATAACTTAAACCATCACTGCACAAAACAGTAACACAAAAACTTACCATAACATAACCCTATTCCAAAATAAAATAAAAGAAGCAGTAACTCAAAATTTAAACAAATAAATGCGCTAGACATGAAAGGCCAAGTAGCACTGAATTATCTACAAAAAATGACCCTTGCTTTAGAACTTCCAACGAAATCAGCTGCCGACAAATTAAATCGGTTTTAATTGGGTGTATCCTGTGCATGTTTCAAGAGAAAGCCTTAGGATGCAGACTGATTAGATTTCAAGATATTTCATCACGATCTTGGTGTGACCTAATCTTCAGGGGCAGTGGGGGATAATTATGGGGTTTGGTGACCTTTCGTAGCGTTGCTGTTTGTTTTTGTTATTTTTAATTTTGTTGTTTTTCTTTGATGTTATTGATGTTTTTGTTATTGTTATTGTTGTTTTTCTAGTGTTATTGCTAGTGTTGTTTTTATTATTATTGTTACTGATGTTTTTAATGTTAATGTTATTCTTAATGTTATTTTTGTTGTTTTTATTATCTTTAGCATCATAGTTTTTATTGTTTTTCCGACATTGTTTTCTTGTTGTTACTACTGAATCAATTTTTTTCAATTTGTTTTCGTGTTCCTATTTACTTATTTACTGTCTCTATAGTTGGTTTTATCTTTGTATTGATTATCCATTTAATTTGTTTATTTTCCACATCTATTTTCTAATGATACGTGTATCCTTGGCTATATTTTTTTCAACACGATTATCATGATTATATGATATTATCAATACATCTAAGATCATACAATTCAATCAAAGTAACTTACATTTTGATTTATCGGACGAGACAATCAGAATGACGTACAAGCATTTGTTTACAATAACTTAAATAATCCTCGTAAACAATAACTTAAATAATATGCACAAACAATAAACACAACTTAAATAATCCTCGTAATGCACAAACAAAACACAACTTAAATAATCCCAAACGATAACACAATATAAAATATACACAAACGATAACCGTTATTGGCAATTCCACTCATCATCGTTCATCGCGTTTCACTCATTTTCGTCGTTAGGGTTCCGTAAGTTTTTACCCGTGTCCGAAACCGTAAATGAAACTCAAAGGAAACAATAAAAGCTGCGATGTAATATAAAATAAGAATATGAATTCCATAATATTTATGCATTCTACAAATTCTAAAATCTAAAGAGAAATGTATGAAAGGTATATATAAGGCATAAACTTATAGTATGAACGGTATATACAAGGCATAAACATAAAGAAAATTATAGTATGAAAGGTATATATAAGGCATAAACATCTATATAAGGCATAAACAAGGCATGAAGGCATATAAGGCATAAAATCTAATAAAGAAATTATAGTATGAAAGGTATATATAAGGCATAAACATCTATAAAACATCGAAAGGTATATATAAGGCATAAACATCTAATAAAGAAAATTATAGTATGAAAGGTATATATAAGGCATAAACATCTAATAAAGCGCGAAAGGTATATATAACGCATAATATCGTGAACAGTACAGGTTTACTTTTCCACCGACACCGACTAATCCAGCCTCATAAGTTCACTCTGTTGAGTATTAATGTTAATTTATCTCGCGAACTCATTACTGGATAATTATGCCTGACGCAAGAAAACGATAAAATCTAAAAAGATAATAAGATGGAATAAAAGTGGCAAATAAGCTTCTGATACAGAGACCTTAAATGGTATATGTGAAATAATTATCGTGCATTATTTTTTCTTTAATATTGTTCAATAACGTATGCTTAGCCTATTCATGCAATTTTTTTTCGAAGAGACCCTCTGGTATCCCCCCAAATTCCATAGCAACGCCCTTAGAAACGAAGATGCAAAACCCAGCGGTCTTCGGCAATCCCCGGTGTGACGTCATTCCCAGAACCCTGGAGAATCTTGTTGAATAGCGTGATACACACAGTGCACCCGCGAGTCAAGGATATCATGGAATTGTCCCAGTTTCAAGCTATTAAAGTTTGTAACAAAGGATGCCGCGGCGTTGTGTAGCAACTCATTGTTCCCATTCATGTCACCAGCTATTTGAATGACCAAAAGACTGCGACAGAGCAAGGAAGTGGACACGTTTTGTGCATGCCAAGCAGAGCAACTTTCAGCCTGTGCCAACCAGCGTACTTTGCCTGAAACACTACGAGCCCGATTGCTTTGCGAACAGAATGTCTTACGACATGGGATTTGCAAAACCGTAGGCCATTTCCAATTTATATTTGTCATGATCACAACAGCGCAAAACAAACTCTGAAAGAGCGCTTTTGCTTGGCGGCGTAGCAAACATTCATGCGTGGGTACGACACAGTGTGCCGAATGCATTGCAAGTGTGCATGTATTACTACACAGAGGTAGGTAGGTACATCCCACAAAGCACAACACAAATAAATACCGATGCCACTCCATTCGTGAATGGATGTAGTGGGCCTGTGCCACGGGTGCAGACATGTGATAGCTCAGCCTGCAGAAATTTTGTACCATACAGAACAGGATCACACGTTCGAGTATAAAAAATGATTTAGAAAATTACCATTCATTCAATCTCTTCGGGTCTCGACGCCATTCCATGTCTGGCTGGTTTGGCACAACTTCCACGACATCCCCAGCGTCGGGCTCGAGCATGTACGGTCCAACAACCATCAACCCTTGATATTCCTCTTCTTCTAACTCTTCGAAGACATAGACACCCTCTGAAGAAGTTGTACCAATGTTCTCGTCGGAATAATCCGATGAAACTTCACTGATTTCACTGCCGCTGTAGTCAGAGTATGCTGTGATCGCGTTCTGGAATTGACGTCACACATCCAGGTTCCAGATTTTCGCGGGAAAATATAACTTTCGGAAAATCTAAAGAAAGAAATTTTGGGGAATTATTTTCAGATTTCCTTTTTTACTCATATTAGAGAGATGGTTTGCGAGCTAATTCTCCCCTTTTAAAAGATTTAAGTTGTTACTTCACATATGCCCTTTAAGATCGCGGTGTATCATTGGCTATTTGGCTGTGTATATTTTAACCGGAAGTCTTCGGACAGTTTCGCCATGTTTCACTATTATTTTGTTTCATTATTTCGCCTTGTTATTTTCTTTATTCAGTTCAGGACTGAGATATATCTACCTTAGGAGTTGCTTTGATAAATTAATTGTAAAAAAATAAAGTATCTGTTATATGGTTCTAGTTCACGTATATAAAAAAAAAATGTAAATTTAAAACAAAGAGCAATGAACCCCATTAAATCCAACGAAAATACAGAAAGACAAACCTACGTAGTACCTAAGTAAACCACCACAAAACCAAGGCCATGTACTCTGATACAAAATAAAATAAAAGAAAATATCCTAGTAAAAATAAAGTATCCAAATTCATAAAATACAAAATAAAAAGGGGCCTTGGAAAATTTGAAAACTGAGGGTTTTTGAACGTAATCCTTATGATTTTGACTTCTCTGATGTCTCCGATGCCTTATTCTACCGTCTCAGAATGCGATAAGATATGATGCAAATAATCACAAAAAGCAAACAGATGAAACTGAACATAAAATGAGTCTCTCTCTTTGTTTATCATTTCAAACATCTCGTGTCTAAGCGGTTCTTCAGACATTGCTTGTCCTACGCATTTCCACCTGCTCAGTGACATCAGCAAATAGATGGTATTTAAAGGAACAGCGTATTTTCCCCTTGCGTAAGATTATATACCCTTTTAACTTCTATATATATATATATATATATATATATACATATATATATATATATATATATATATAGTATATATATATATATATATATATATATATATATATCAATAGTGTTATAATTCACATTGTAATTTGCGCAGTCTCACCCTCATCGGCTATGGCCAAGGTGATACAGAAGGATGTCTCAGCAGTAGTCATATTTGTAGTTTTTACTGCCTATTTCTGTGTGATGCAGCTAGCTTAGCCGTATTCTCTAGGCAAAAATAAAGATCTAAAACGTCCTGGTATGTGGACTTCACTTCTGTACCAATTTCATCCTTTATCCACAACACATGCAGGATAGTTGTGGGTCCACGAATTCTACGACCGTATAGGAGAAGTTCACATGGAGAGAATTTCAAGCTGTCATCTGGGATTTCCCTGTATGCAAACATTGCTACGGGAAGAAAGCGATCTCAATGATGGTCTGAAAATAACTTATTAATTACTAATTTGAGGGCTTCATACAATCTTTTTACCCCACCATCATAACAACAATGATAGAGGAGAGGTTGTGATAAGAGCAAACGATGTCCTTCGCTCGTAAAATCCGTCCTGCATTGTGTACCGCGATCAATTCCGATTTCTTTGGGGTTACCGACTCGAGAGAAAATGTCAACTATGCAGTCTGGGATGGTGATGGTATCCATGGCCTCAAGTAGCACGGTCTATGGGTATTTTCTTGCATGATCAATTAAAGCCAGTATATGCTTATTATCCCTGCTGGAACATGGAATTATTGGGCCGATAAGGTTAATAGGTACTCTTGAAAAAGGGAAATGACAGGAACAATTTTCACGGGAACCTTCCTCACGCTTCCCCTAGAAGAGAAATTTTGACACCGGAAATACATTGCTGGATGAGATAAAAAGCGTAAATGTTATTAACTCTTATCAGGTTTTTTTCACAAATTGATTTATTTCAATTTGCAATACACATTTGTTTATATATAATTGTGTCATATACGTCACATTTCATGTTCGGATTCTCTATCATTTACTTTTCACATATGATAGACGAATTGTCTATGAAACGGCGAGGAGTGGCCACGGAGCTGTTACGTGAGGGTCGATCTTCCTGCATGATGGCGATACTGGGGAAATGCCTCCTAGACAAATATATGAAAATGATTAGAAAAAAAAAATGTTCCTCCCATCAGTACGCTCTTATGCCTTGTTCCTTCCCAGAAACAATCATATTTGCGCAGGATAAATGCCCTATTCACACGTCTATGGCAATTACGAAGTGGTTCTATGACTAAAACCACCTGAATGTCATTCGATGACCTGGCAAGACATGTGACTCAAACCCGACAAAAAATGTTTGGGCGAATATCAGTGTTTCAGAAACGGCATCTGAGAGGACCTCCCAACAGCAAATAAATTACACTAAGAGGGAATGGGGAGTGTTAAGGAGGAAATCTAGACGTTGCATGAACACGTTACTTCTGTCGCGGGGATTAGAATAACAATACTTTGTTCTAGTATTTGTCTTTTAATACACTTATTACTATTTTTCTTTAAAATTGAACAATAGAAAAAATATTTCCGAATTTATCAAGCATCACCAATTTGTCAATTCACTGAAGCCCTACATCCTCTAACAAAAGAAAAGAAAGGTATATATATATATATATATATATATATATATATATATATGCATATGTATGTGTATATATATATATATATATATATATATATATATATATATATATATATATATATATATATATATATATATATATATATATATGTGTGTGTGTGTGTGTGTGTGTGTGTGTGTGTGTGTGTGTGTGTGTGTGTGTGTGTGTGTGTGTGTATAATATATATATATATATATATATATATATATATATATATATATATATATATATATATATATTAGTTATCAACTACATGCTAAGTGTTAAACAACTTCAGTTCATTCACATACAACACACACACATTGATGAAGCATCCGTGTATGCACATTAACCCTGTCACGGTTTTGCGTTCAGTTAATATTCTAAAATTATTATAAAATAGCATTTTTCTGTTTATTGAATCTGTGTTTTGATCTGACGAAAATTTTTTCGATATTTAATTAGTTCAAATTCATATTAGCATTACACATAAGAACATTCAACATAGCAATTCTATCTACACATACGCATATATTGTAAACCGATGTGTAGTGACAGAAAGAAGGAAATTAAAAAGCTGCATAAATCAGAAATAAAAGTAGAGAGCGAGATCAACAGACTATTTTATCGGAATGACATTTTTCAGAATATCAGATATCAATACAGCACATGTATTGGAAATCGGTTCTTAGACTTTTGCTCTTCACCTTCCTTGGAACCACCTAACCAGTAGTTGCTCGAGTTGAAACAAGTAAACATTTATTTTGTCACTCAACTGTTCGAATGTGGATGCGTCTCCCTAAACGTCAAGACTTGCAGAATAATAACAGCGAAAACTATGATCAGATTTTAGGACTAGATACAGGATATTCGGAATAACCACACCCTGCAATGATTTCCAATAGACTACCAGTAATTACCGTTGACCACAAAATAAGGCTGCCCCTCGTTCCATTATGGCGTCTACACCAGATTCCGACTACCAACTCTCGAACCCGTCGCCGAATCCGGTTCTCCGACGCTTCAGTGACTCCGCTTTCAGTGAACCATTTCCACCATATTTATTTATCTTCATAGACTTCGTACCTAACATCTACATTCGAACGGGCTCTCTCCACCACACAATGCTAGGTGGTTTTGCATGGAGTTTGTACATATCCACTATCAAACGGGCTCACTGAAAAAGACGGGACCTTTCCTTGAAAATGGCTGTAATGGCTCTTAAGTAAAGGTAATTCAATCCCTTGTCAATTTTTCTCCTAGGCCAGTGTTTTTTTCTTCTGTGGCCCACAACTAATGTATGATAATCCCCATGGCCCCATTCAGTGGCTGTCATGTTTTCAGATTCAGGTATCCAGTTATTAATACGGTAATGGTGTTAACAGCTATACGACAAGAACACTTTATGGAAAGATTCTAGTTTATTGATATGAGGGAGATAATTACATGTAAGCCAAGTAGGTGTGATAAAATTCTGTTTAATTCAACATAATTTTTTTTCATACTGATCCATGGCCCCAAAAAGTACCCTGTGGCCCCCAGGTTTAGAGCACCTGTCCTTAGCCCTCAGAATTCCCTTCAGGTATTGGATATTCCCCTGCATGTCTCGTCACAGGAACATCATTAATATTACCAAAACTCACTGACAAAGGTCCTACAGACTTTTCAAATAAGGTCGCACAAGAACTTGCCCAGGAAATTTGAAAATAAGACACGTTCTCTGTTAGTCCAATCAAGTCTATCATGAGTTAAATTAAGGATTTTCTTACCAAGGGAATTAGTAAATTGTACTCATACATAGACCTTGGACGCCGCCGTGTAACAAGTAGTAGTGACCTCACCTCTCAAGGATAATCCTCGCTTGATGTGGCTGCTATTAAGGGCATCCAGTCAGGTAAGTGTGGCATTTCCAGTCTTCCAATGAAGATATGAGTGTCCCATGCCCTACAGTATTATAATAAGAGCAATAATAATGCACTAGTATAGGATAATCAAAATACAATGAAAAATTATGCAATATATTTATACAAATGTAATTTTGCAGTATAATGTGCACCAAGAAATATAACCACTATTTTGTATTTTATCTGGACGTCAAGCATGCAGTGAATTTATCATAAAAAAGATATCAAATAATTCAACATGCTCTTTCTCCACAATCTGGTCTATTTAATTATAAAACAATGGATTCACAACCACATAGTAAGTTCTACTTGAAACTTGTCCAAGTAAAGAATAGTGTAGTGAGACTTTCGTCTACTTTACTAAGAGAATGTAAGAGTATGAAAATGACTTCAGTCAACTGGAAAAAAATATTTTATACAATGATGTACAATAGATCACTTATCTGCACACCTATATTATATGACACACAAATACAGGCTTCCACATTACCAATACACTATGTGATCATGTACCTTACCTATCATGATATGCAAAACTTTGAATAATGCTATGACTGAACATTTCAGTGTACTAATGAAAACATTCTAATACCATAATTCTGTCCTGGGAGCCAAGGTGAATACTCTTACATCATGCTTTGTAGAATTTTCTATTACTGTCATTATCCTACTTTCTACAAGCATGAACCCCATAAATGCATGTCACCTTAAAATTTCTTACTTGTATCTAATTCGGCTACTCTTCATGGCTAGTGGCTGGAAACATGACTCATCGACAAAGCACAATCGATTTAGAAAACAAAATACTCTGGCTTCCTGAATTAGCCCACCTAATATTATCCCCATTTCAACAGTAACTTACAATCCCGAAATACAAGTATTATCAAGTATTTTTTTATTTTATCAAGTTCTGCATCTTGATGTAAAGTGCAATCACATACATATTAAAATAATGCCCTAATCAACAGTCATTAATTGTCTCCCCCACTTCCAGCCCCTTCCTCCTCAATATGGCTGCTATATGCACACCTCACACAGACTGTGTCTCCCCCGATGTGTACTCTTATTGTGCAAAACTCCAAACCCAGGTAATAATGCAGATGAACTATGCTGACTACTGGGGATTTGTGGGGTAATTGTACCTGTTGCTGTGTAAACTGAGGTATTTACAAAACCGCAACATTGGAAAAAAACACGAATGCCACATGTTCATAATACATTTTCATAAGTAAGTTCCAGAACTCCCTTTGATTTTTTTTTCATGAATTGACTAGTAGAAGAAATGCAATCAACCTAACCTACAAATGATGTCCGCTTGGACAAGCACTCTCTGCTTTTGAACTCTTATCACAACCGAATCCATGAAGCGGATGTTATTTGCATTAATATTTGTCACTGTATCATAGAGCATGTTCTGGTGTGACCAGAAAAAATGGAAGGATTTAAATGGTTACTGATATTTCAGTAATCACTGGTATCTTAATGCACTTCTGTAGGGATGAGCAAATTGCTGTATATCATGACCACAGTTTTGAAATTTTATAGAATTGGTTTCTCGTAAGTTAAATCAGGGAGAAAGAAAATTGTTTACATTGAAAATATTTTTGAGTTTATGAAACTCTTGATGAAGCAGTTGTTGATATACATGTACTGTAATAGAAGTAAAATGTAAATGAATAAAAATAAAAGTAGAAATAAAAATAAAACTGATTAACATACCATAAGCATATTTTATATGCTGGACAAGTAATTTCACTAGGTAAAAATCTACCCCTGTAAACTAATATCACAAATGGACCATTTGTCCCTAATATTTATATCATGAGGCTTGTGGAAATTGACAATTTGATCATAGTGTGTAGACAAGATAAAGCCAGAGAACATTTTTGAGTGAACGTATTTTTAGATACAATGTAACAAGTAAGTTAACATTGGTTTAAGTTGGAGATGAAAACTTAAAATATGGCACTTTAGCCGCTGAATTCATTTTAATGTAGGTCAACTTTCAAGTCTTGCAGGCTTGAGACCAGACCAATGCAAATAAGTAACTCTTAGGATTAAAATAAATAAATGATAATATTAACACATATTCCACTATATTACTGACCAATCAGTAATCAAATATAAAATATTTGCATGAACCTGGGATGGATGTAAACAAATGGGGGAAAAGTGGTATTTCAGCTAGCCAAGTTGCGTAGTGACTCCAGTTTCAACTCGCTATCTTGAACCATCAAAGTTAGATGGGCATATGAATGTGTGGACGTATCTGTGTGTGCATATGCACATGTCCGTGTGTGAGTGGCAATGGGGCATGGGCATCTGTGTATCTATGTGTGCATACTGCATGTTTTTCTTTTTTTCTGGAAGGGAGAGGCATTCTAAATCCTTTTCTAAAGGAATGTTCAGTAGAATTCCCTGCAAAAATTATGGAATGTATAATTTCCTTTGAGAAAGACTTGCTTCTTTATGAAATGCATGCCTATCACATGAAATGAGGTGAATTGTCAATAATAATGAGTTTCTTGATAATGAAGATACATATTGGAATTAATGGTGCTTCACTTATCTGGTGATATAAACTAGGAGGCAAAACAAATCCACAAATATCTTCTAGAATTTTCCTGACACAGCTCAATCATTTTAATGATAAGCCACATCTCTTAGACATTCATTTCTGATTAGTCATTGCCTGTAAAAGTGGTTTTCAAAGGTGTAATATTCTGTCTGAAATCACTCTTGTCATGGTTTCTTAGTGCCTCATATGCATGCTGAAGCTGAATGGCTGCCACTGGATGGGATGAAGAAGGCAGCAGAGTACACTCTCGCTCCAATACACTTGCCAGTCCTTCTAGGAGCTCTCCAAATCCATAAGACAGGGCAGCTCTACGTACGCGGTTTAATTCCTTTAAAAATCCCAAAACAGTTGATACTATCTTATTATGAATTATATCTGCATTTTATATGAAAAATACACATCTCACACTTAGGAGTTCTCATTACTTGTATAGAACTCAAAATTAGTTCAAATACACATATTAATTCATATCATCAGTTCTTATTACTTGACAATTTAATAGCAAAGGTCTGTAGTACTTATAAGGTACTTGAGCATAACTGTAAAACTGTTATTTTAGTTATGCCAATAGCTACTCTGTATATACCAGATTCCAACTTTACTCAGTTTGCAAAATCTCCTTGGCCATAAAAATAAATAAATTGAGCCAATATGCCTAGATTAATATGAATCTACATGCTGCATCTATTACACATTGTGATTTATGTGTAATAAATTTATCAGAATAATCCTTTTTCATATATCAACCTGCAAGGAACTACTTACCTTGTAAAAACTCTGTGTTTTATCTGGGAGTTTTCGAGCATGACGAAGGATTTTCTGTATATCTGATTGTAAGCCACCTTGTCGTACCCAGACCACACAATTAAGTGCATAACTTTTCTCTTCTTGAATCTTTAGAGAAAAAAGTAATATTGCTCATTAAATTCATCCATCTTTTACCCTGATTTTTTTTTGGTGGGTGATTTTTACTGCAAATTCCACATCCTACAGTCAATAAAGTATACAAGAACATTCATAAAAATATAAAATGTTTCTATATTAAATGATGCACTCATTGTATGAATGTATTGCATTATTACATAACTATCGTTTTGGTGACACTGAAAGTTTACCTAGAAACTCAATAAAACTAAAATCTGCAAAATTTATGTTACCTTTAACGGAAAAGGTGTAGAAGATTCATTTGGTCCATATGGATTTGTAGGCAAGAGTGAAGCAGGTCCAAGATTAGATAATTTCCCCATCCATGGAATAACATCATTGCCTGTGTAAAAAAAAAAAAAAAGAAAGAAAAAAAAAGATATTTGAAAAACCTAACAATAACTTGAATTAAATATTGACACTATATAATCATTCTGCTACTTACAGTTGTTTGTAATGTCTTTTAGTCAGTTTTAGAATATCTATTAACACTGTCAGAATACAAATAAAAAATTTGAGAGTAACCTGGGACAAAAATTGATAGCATTAAGTTTGACTTCTTTTTGTTGTCCGCCCATGAATACAGAATGCCGTACCAGTTGTCGCCAACCTGACACAAAGCCACTGTGTTTTCTCTCTGTAAGATTAGTAAAATCAGAATACTTACCAGATCAATCTGTATTCATATTCATAAATAACTAAAGAGGTGTTAATTCAAATGAAGAAGCTTAAAATACCCTTAAAGTTGTTGATTTGACAGTTCTTTACATTTAAGATATATATATATATATATATATATATATATATATATATATATATATATATATATATATATATATATATATATATATATATAATCAAGCAACGTATAGTAAAGACATCAGAAAGAATATAAAAAAAAAAAAGTTTTCATCATTACATGCCTTAAGCCCACCATGAAGCAAGACACAAAAAGACGGTATTTTCCCCTCGTCATTTCCACTTTCATCATCACTTCCACCATCAGCCTTGGGTAGCATCACCATGTCACCTGAACAGAGAAGATTGCATAATATTAATATAATATATCCAAATGAGGAATAATGAATGTAATTTTCACAAAACTTACTTCATACTATTTCAGCTTCAAATGTAAGATTTTCGCAGTGATGTGCAAATTTTACTGTTACTAATATGCAGTACTTCATGCAAGAAACTCATCCTAAAAAAAAACATATATATGTAGAATAATAATAATAATAACATAATAATAATGGATGTAATAATAATAATAATAATAATAATAACAATAATAATAATAATAATAATAATAATAAAATGAATAATAATAACAGTAACAAAAATGATGAGTTGGAGGTTTAAAATAATAACAATAGTAACAATAACAATGATAATAATAACATTATTACTAATACTATTAATAATAATAACAATACTAATTATAACAATTATAATAATAGCTTGCACCTTATCTCAAAATTTCTCAGTATTAAAATTCTTTACATACAGACATATCACATTGAGATTTTACTCTCTTTTATAAAACCATCATTTTATGTTGCTGTAAACTGCATATGTTACATACTATATGGTAACTAACCTTTTGTGGAAAGAGGAAGCACAAGATGTCTGGAGAAGGCAGGAGGCGAAGAAACATCTCCCGTGTTCAGAAATCCAAGCACCTGGATGGCAGAATCTACACTCACACGGATCACTTCAAAATCATGGTGACGGCAGTAAGGCTTGAATGTAAGGACCATAAGTAAGTAAAGATTGTTTCAAAGATTTTACCATTCTCTTTCTGTTGTAGCTGTGCTTTTAACTAAGTAAGTATTACACATATTACAGTCTTCAAATGTTTAGGATGAATTATATTCCAGATTACATAATATTCAGATATGAGGAAGTGTGAGTAAAGGCTATGGATATACCTGAGGTGGAGGTGACAGGGTAATGGGAGCAGACAAGTTCCCACAGTGAAGAGTTCCAGAGTACGAGGAGAAGTTGTTCTTAATCAGCTGGTCAAATAATTCTGATACTGACTGGAAAAAAACAGAGTACAACCAGAAGTAGCATCACTTAAAAATGGGGTGTATTTTCACTAAAAAATTTGTCTTCACTTTGTCCTATGCTCATGTATTTATTCACCCTATATCCCTTATGATGATAATATTCTTTTCTGATTGAAATAAACAGGATAGTAATTCATACCTTTTTGCTTAATCCACCTTCTGGAATAAGAATATCACCTTCACCATTCAACTCAATTAGACGCTGATATAAAGGTTTTGAAGTCTGAAACCAAAGAATACAGCAAGAAACACTGATAAACCAAGCAAAGATGAACTACTATTTTTCTTAATCCTATTGTTCTTCTGAGTTAAACTAAACTAATTCCTTTCTCGTTGAACATACAAGAAGCATAAATGGTAATGCTCTTATACTACTAGAAAACAATGAGTTACACATAATTCAATCAATCTCTCCACCAAAAATTTGTATCATTCTAAGGACTCTGAATCCTGTTCCGGATAATTCAGCAAACTATACCTGGAAGCCTGGTTCACTTGGGTTGGCAATGCAAACAATGTTGAGTTTTGCAGGAAACGGGAAGGGCAAAGGGAACTGAGCTGCTCCTCGGGAATGGGGAGACATCAAAGACTTCTGCATGGCATGCTGCCCTATTCCAGCATTACCATCAGTAACCAAAACAATCTAAGAGAAAGATGTACCAATTAAGGGATATACAAAAAAATGCACTCCATATCAGCAACAGTAAGAAGTGAGAAGCACAGGCAAAAAGTCCCTTGGTTACCTGACAAGGAGTTCCATTCCCCCACTCCTCCAGGATATGCTGAGCTGCACCAACCAGCCCAACATCAATGCTCGTTTTATCTCCTTCTTCTACCAGATTCAGGGCATTTTTTATGGATTCAAAATCCCTTGTAAAGGGCATAAGGATTTTGCACACAGATGAAAAAGAAATCTGGAAAAAAAAGTGTAAGAAATCAGCATCAGATAATTATCTTAATATTAATAAAATTATATATAAAAATTATTTTCTTCAGTTATCCAACCATTAGAATAAATTAACAAATTTGACCCTTACCAAGCAGGCAAATTCTAATTTACAGTGTTGGGCAAAGTGATCAAGAAGACTGTGACATCCATGGGCGGCAAGGTCCTTCCTCAGTTCTAATCTTTCTACTTCTTCATTTTGGCTGGGAGTTGATACGTCTACACTCCGGCTCATAGAAAGTGACACATCTAGGAGGATTACTGTTGGCATCTTCTATGCATATATAAATCTGAATAGATGAGGAAAGAGACATCATATTAGAAATACATCTGCTAGTAGCTATTTGGGACGAAACAGCATGATAAGCAAATTGAACAAAATTATACTGATTCTTTTATGCCAAATGATTATGGTTACCGTACATCTACTTAGCCAATACCAGACAGGCTCAAAAATCCTTCCTGATATGCATTGCGCATGAAAAAAAACATCCGTATTTCATGTCAATGAAAACACTTAATGTTATGAATATGTTTTGATCCAATTAATAGTATCTATTGTATAGTACCCTTATTCCATGAAAGTACAGTTCTTATCATCATAATTCCATCTTCATGATAAAAATTCAAACTGAAGCATGCTGATTGTCATAACTCCTAATTCCTGTGAAAATGTATTCTTTACATTCATTCATTATAACCATGACATAAATACTGCTTGAGTCAAACTGCCACTTTTTAAAATATTTCAATTCCCCTTGATGTGTGATACAAAATCTCCATTGTCAATAAAAGGTCATGCATACATACTATAAGTAAAAAACTTGTGGGTCTCTATGATATGGGGTCATGTTTTAAGAACAGGGACCTATGTTAGGCTCTACCTATCTCAATGACCATGTCTATTAAACCTTGCTCTAGTGTAATTGGAAAGGTTATGTCCATGATACTAGTCTAGATTCCTGCTAGACAATGTTCTTGTTGGGTTATATAATGTATTGGTTGATACTGCTCTCCCTGATACTTCCCAACCTGTGAGACCAGGTTCAAGTCCTAGTCAGCGGGTGTATTTAAATTTCTATATAAAATGCATAAATGTATTCTTCTATCTTATAGCAAGTGACCAAGTTTACATGCTTATTTCCAATTTCAGTATATATCTTCAATGTGAGCAGAGTAATCACTGAATTATGTGCTAAATTTGGGGAATCAACAAACAAGATTCTTACGGTGTTGCAAAAGTTATGAAAGTTTGAGAAGAGTATAATGTCAAAAGAGGACAAGAAAAGGTAAAGGTAACCTACAATAATCATCAGGATCATTTCATCACCATCAAAGAAGTTCCTGATATCAGAAAGCCACTTGGATCATATCAGATACATCACTACCAAATCTGTGCCTAGGCACTTAGCCCATCACCTTCATTTCAAGGAGGATCACTGGTGCCTGGAGTTGGCTCTAAGGCTATAAATCTAGAGACCAAAAGGTAGTCTTCCCAGTGGAAAAAAAAAACAATCTCCAGAACCCAAGAAGGTAATGCAGGTCAAGACTCCTAGGGAAAGCTTGGTCTTTATGTGCATGATGAATTCATCCCTCAAAGTCAGACAATTAATGATGAGTTTTACTATAAAGCTCTAAGGAGTCTGAAGGACAACCTGAACAGTGGCATGATAGCCAATGAGTCCTCTATCATAGGAATGCATTCACTATGTACTGAAACCATGTTTTTAAGCTGTAACAGCACACTTGTCACTCCCTAACCTCCTATGCACCATATCTGGTTCTCCTTCCCCAAGCTCACTGTCTTAACACTGGAATGATTACAAATGAAACATGATACACTCAAAGGAGGGACTACAAGGTAGCATTTTCAAAATGGTAGAGATACAGAGAGCATGTTTGCCTGCAATAGGTGAATATTCAGGATGGTGGCCAAATTTCAATAAAAATATGGTTTTTGCTCTTCATCCGTATAGTACTGGAACATTTATATCAAAAGCAAAACAGTCAGAACTGCAAATAGGGAAACAGCCTCTGCTGATAGGAGGGGCTGTGAGGCAAGGCTGCCTCTTGTTTATATTTCTCTTCTATTATATATACTGAGGCTATGATGAGAGGGGCTCTGGATTCTGTGGAAGATAGTGTAAAGACTCGAGGAAGAGTGCTTCAAGCCATAGGTTTGCAAGTGATCAGGCAATCCTTGCAAGCACAGAGGAGGATTTACAAGTGAAGACATCTTTGTCAGAAGTAGTAGAAAGATATGAACATAAACAGCTAGAGAAAAGTCATGAAGACCTGAAAAGAAAAATAAGAGATGAATGTGATGATAAATGGTGAGAGACTTGGGTAATACATGAAAACAAATACTTTAGGAGCCTTTTTTGTGAAGATGAGAGGAGTAGAAGGGATATTTGAACAAGTATTGTCATGGCAAAGACTATTCTTTCAAATGAAGGGGCTTGTAACTATAAGTATAAGTATGAAAAGGATGTAAAAGTGTTTGGTTTGGAGTGTGCTATCATATGTATGTAAACATGGGAACTGACCAAGAGAAAAATAAGTAATCTTGAGGCCTGTGAAATGTGGTTTTGGAGAAAGATGTTACAAATTAGTTGGACAGATCAATTGTGCAATGAAGAAATGCTAAAAATAACAAGGGAAAGGAGGAAACTTCATGAAGACCTTCAGTTAAAGATAAAGGAAATGGCTTACACATACTTAAAACATGAGAGTCTCTTAAAAAGTGAAGGAAAGTTGCCAAGAAGGAAGGAAGAGGAAGACCAAGAAAAGCCATGTTGGATATGGTGACCTCTAAGGAAGTTTCATTCACTTTAAGAAAAAAAAGTACAAGACAGTTTATTATGACCTGCAATGCAATCTACTAAAAGATTCAAAATCTGATGTGATTAGGATCATTCTGATTTCAAAATCTGATGTGATTAGGGCAGATAAAGCTTAAGTAATTTCAAAAAAATGATATCTCTCTTCTTTTGAGGTATACCATATTCAGTTTTAAGGATTTTTGTGCAGAACAGATACCACTTAGATACTTCAAATCTGTGATTAAGAATTAAATAGCAGTTTAGCCACAAGACCACAAATGTCAAAAGTATATCTTTTTAGTTTCAAAAACAATTCAGCCTCCTGCAAGACTTCCTTATGAACACAGCACATCCTGCTTAGCACAACCACTTAGTTAACAGAATTTACACACTTTATGCACATTCACAGCCCATAAAATCAACTCTGTAACCCAACAAAGGAAAAGATATTTCCGATATTTCATACAGCAACATTCATAAACCATGTGAATGCTGTCAGATAAGAGGAATAGCCCATTTGGCTACAAGCTATACTGTCGAGGTACTTCCTGACACGAAACGAAAAACAAAAAACTACTTGCGGGAATATATATTCTGATATTCTGACCTTTCTCCATCTGAGGACGACCTTATGCTCATACAGTATATGTACATATAATTTGAACATGTGTCAATATTATCCAAACATCTATTCCTTTAAACAAAAAACATACTCATCTATTCAATCTATTACGGAAAAGGATTAGTAATTATTCGCAAAACCTACACAGTACTCAGACACAAAGCCCTTGCCCCATCCGCATAGTTCACACACGTAAACAACTTCGGTGTTTACCCCAAGCAGTCGAACCGCAGTGTTGTTATCCTCTCAAGGGTATTAGTCGCATAAAAAGCCCTCTTTCCCTTGAAATTATATTATCGTCACTATCATTATCATTGTTGATCTATTATCATTATTATTATCATTATCATTATGCGAGTTATCATCATCGTACTTGTTGTCATTATCATCATCATCATTATTATTATCATCGATTAATTTCATTATTATTCATTATTATTATTATTATTATTATTATTATTATTATTATTATTATTATTATTATTATTATTATTATTATTATTATTATTATCATTACTATTATTATTATCATCATCATTATTGGTGTTATTATAATAATAATGATTATTACTATTATTATCATTATTAGTGTCATTGTTATTATTTTATTATTGTTATCATTATTAGCATCATTATTATTGTTGTTGTCATAATTGTTATGATAATGACTAATTGTCATTGTTATTATTATCATTATTTTTATTATCATTATTACCATTATATTATTATATTATTATTATATTATCATTATTATTATTATTATTATTATCATTAATCACCATTATCAATATTATCTACTATTATTACTATTATTGTTATTATTATCGTTATTATCATTATCATTATTGTTATTACCATTATTATTATCACCATCATCATCATTATCATTATCCCATTATCGTCAATACTATTATCATTGTTATTATTATAATCATTTTAAGATTACCATCGTTGTCATTGTATTATCATAATCATCATCATTATTTTTGTTTATTTTTATAATCAACAGTGTCATTATTATAATTAGTATCATTAACATTATCATCATTGTTGTTATTACTTTTATTCTTGTTATTATTATCATCATCATTGCCACTGTCATTGATATTATCATTTTTATTATAATAATGATTATTTTTATGATGATGATGATGATTATTATAATTATCATTATTATCATAGTTATTAATATTCTTCTTATTATTATTATGGTTAGCTTATTATTACTATCGTAATTATTAGCATTATAATCATCATTGTTGTTATTTTTATTTTCATTATTGTCATTAATGTTCTTATTATCATTGTTATTGATTCTGCTGCTGCTATTGTTATTGTTATTGTTATGATAATTATTATTGCTATTATTATTGTTGTTATTATTACTATTGTTATCACTGTCATTATTGTTATTATTATTGTTATTATCATTATTATTCCTATAGTCATTATCATCATTGTCATTGTTATTTTCATAGTTATTGTTGTTGTTATCATAATAATCATTTTCATCATTATCTTCAGCATTATTATTATTATTATGACCATGACTATTGTCACTATTACTATTATCATTATTATTGTTATATTATAATAATAATGATAATTATTATTATTATCATCACCATCATTTTTATTGATTATATTATTATTATTATTATTTATTATTATTATTATATTATTTATTATTATTATTACTGTTATCATTATTACTGTTATTATTATTATTATGATTATTATTATTATTATTATCACTACTATTATCGTTACTATTATTATCATAATTTTATTTCTTTTAGTTGTTATTATGGTTATGTTCACCATTACTATTGTTATTATTATTATCATTACCATCAACATAATTATTATCATTATTATTATTATTGTCATCATTAATATCATAATTTTTATTTCATTGTCATTATCAATTCCATCATCATAACTTTTGTTGCCACAATCATTATTATTACTAATGATATCAATATCATAACTATTAGAGGTAGCAACAGTAATCTTCATCATTTTTAAGATTATCGTTATACTCAATGTTATCATCGTTCTTATTATCATCATTATCAGTATTTTTTTAATCATCATTATTACTATCACTTTCCTCATCCTTAACAGCCCGACAAAATGTCATCCAGAGGCACGATAACGAAAATTCTTAACACGTTTCTTCGATGGATTCTTAACTCTAGAAGAATTTTTGGACGCCGCTGGAATCTGGACTTGCTGAAGCTCTTACAAGCGGTCAGAAGTCTGTCAAGACTTTATCGCAAAGTATCCTGCGAAGCTAATATTTTGAGGAAGGATGACACAGCTTTGCCTTTTTCCCAAAGTGGACACCCCCTGGGAGGGGGGTGGCAATGAGGTAATAAAAGTGGGCGTTTGAAGAGCGACAGGATGGCATTAAGAGCAGTCATCAAAGCAGTTGTGTTTTCTAGTAAAACCTGAATGACACAATCTGTACATTTTTTGGAAAAACCTGAATGACACAATATGTACAACTTTCGGGAAACTGAATGACATAATATACACCAATTACATTTATCCCATTAACAATAGCGATGAAGAAAATTAAGAAAACTGCTATAGAAATTGGTTTACTAATTCAGCCTTTTTACTGAATGCCGTTTTATATTTAATCTTGTTTTCAATTTGAAACATACCAAAATAAAATAAATAGGGTGTGTTCGCATGTGTATGAGGGGGGGAGGGTGATAGTAATCCATCTGGAAGCCAAGGGGACACCAGCCTGGAAGAGTTTGAGAACCAATGGCCTTGCCCAAGGTCTGGAAAATTATGTCTCTAGACCTTAGCATACCCTACATGTGGTATGATGTGGCGTGTGGTTGGAGACCGACGGAGATTATCAAAAGTATCGACCTTAAGTGCATTTGACACTTTTGTTTCCGCTGTTCTTCTGGGACTACAAGATAAGGGTCACGTTGCTGCAGAGGAAAGGATTGCACAAACACAAACGAACAGTTAACGTAGGAATGCCCGAGTAACACCCACGGTGGGAAGGAGGTGTCATGGTCTGTGTGCTTGGTATGGAAAAGAAGGTCCTGATAGACGTACTGACTGTCCTTCGCGACCTCTCGTTTCTTTGACCCCCGTTTGCAGGAATAATTCAGTCTGTTTTCTTCTTCTTTTGTTGAATGTGTTCGATTATAGTCCCCGAGAACTAAAATAATGCCCCGGGTTAGCTGTTGGCCATCGATAAATGTTTGGAAGTAGGAGTAGATATAGCAGCTTGGGAAGATGCCGTAACTGCCAATAACACGGCACTACATCCCTACTACATGAATCACCAATGCAGCCAGCTGACTTTCATTCAACTGTAACATGATGTATAATGGAATTGTTTGAAGGTTTTGCAATTAAAACAAATATGAGTAAGAATGGATATCTTCACAGCGCAGGACATGTATTAGACCGTTTTCAATTATATCTTCATCAGATATGCATATGTATTATCTTTACTTTTGATGAAGATGTAACTGAAACTGGCCAAATAAATCTCGAGCTGTGAAGATTTCTTTTTCATTTATACCTTTTATTTACATTTGTCGCATCCATCCCAGTTGATTGCTTTATCGACCTTGAAACTGATAAATCCTAGACTTGATCATAAAAGTATTGAAAAATTGGTTCAACATAATCTGTTCTATATTGGAGAACAAATTCCAAAGACAATTTACATGCATATCTTAATCCTCGCACATGATACGGTTATAACTCTTGTAAAGTTTACTTAAAAAAATCTAACAGACGTAGACCAATAAGTACTAAATACCATGAGATATTATCAAAGAATAGCTTCTTTATGTTACCTAGGAACTGCGGTATGAATACTTCTCGAATTATACACACATAACCAGACCTAACACAACCTCTAGAAAATGACAAAGAACAATAGAGAAGAATAAGCAGCTGAGTGGTGAGTCTACACTGCACGGCCCTACTCGTAACATATTTGAATGTACAATGATCAGTAATACTGCACTAATACTCTCTCAATGACAGAATGGCTATAGCGTATCGCATTACTTTCGGCCGGTTTGTTGAATTTATGCGAGGCCTAACCCAATGAATATTCATTTTAGGGATATGCAAATACACAGAAATGAATGTATATCTATGTGTCTAGATATACACATCTACCTGCCAGATAGATAAATAGATGCATATCCACCGGATAGATATACAAATAAGCATTTATTTCTATATATATGCATGTCCGTACATTTGAATATTCATAGGGTCGGGCCTCGCACAATTTTGATAAATTGGCCACGTATCTCAACTTTTTTTTTTTTTTTAATAGCTTCTTGTATCTCCGTCTGAACTAAAGGTTAAGTAAATACTGTATTGAAACGAGAGTTATTAAACGTAATGTATTATAAAATATAACGCCCAGTGTTGTGTAGATAGGATAATGCGGATAGTCAGTACTGAAGTAAACAATATAGTCATTTCATATAATAGTGATCATGATGATAATCATAATTGTCATTATGATAATGATGATATTGATAACAATGATAGTCGTAGTAATAGCAATAATGATAATAATAATAGTCATAATAATGATAATGATAACAATGATAATGATAATAATAATAATGATAATGAAAATGGTGATAATGATAATAATAATAATAATGATAATGAAAATAAAAAATAATAATGATAATGATAATATAATATAATAATGATAATAATATATAATTAATAGTAATAATGATAATAATAACGAAAATGATAATGTTAATAATCATCATTATTATAATGATAATGATAATAATTATGGTAATAATAATAATAAGGATAATGATAATAATGACAGTGATAACAATAATGACCAGGATGATGAAAATGGTAACAGTAGAAATGATAGTAGGTATTATGATAATATTAATGATAATAATGATAATGATGATAATATTGTTATCATTATTATTATCATGATAATGATGATGATGATAATAATGATAAAGATATAATGATAAAGATAATAATGATAATAATAATAATAGTAATAATAATAATAATATTGATAATAATGATAGTAATAATAATAATATGATGATATTGATAATGGTATAATGATATAATGATAATGATAATGATAATAACAACAATAAGCTTAATGATAATAATAACAAATGTGATAATGATAATGGTAATGATAATAGTAATGTTAATGATGGTAATGATAAAAAAAAAAAAGCAGTAATACCAATGTGAAAAATAGTAATTATAAAAATAATGAAAATAATGATAATGATGATAATAATAATGATAGTAATTATGGTAATAGTAAAAGTAATGATACTAATAGTGATAATGATAATGATTATTATGTTAATAATAATGACAATAATGGTGATAATAATGATGAAAATAACAATGATAATAAAGATGGTGATAAATAATGATGATGATAACAACAATAAAGATAATAAAAGTGATAGTGATAGTGATGATGATAATGATAATGATAATAATGATGATAATCATAAGGATATTAATAGTAGCAGTAGTAGCAATAATATTAATAATAATAATAATAATAATAATAATAATAATAATAATAATAATAATAATAATGACATAATAATGATAACAATTACATCAGTGATGATAATGATGATGTTGATAATGAAAATAATGAAACTTGAATAGTGATGAAGATAAAACTGACATCAGAAAAATACAAATTATTGCCTCCGCGAAGGAGGTCATGTTTCTGGTAGCGTTGGTATGTTAGTATATGTCTAGCCCAACTTAGATGCTATTAAATTTTGGTTGTTGATCCGGTTCATTATCCGGAACCAAGAATTTTTTTTTAAAGGATTCATTGGCATTGTGAGATAGGGAGAGCTTGACTTTTTTTGGCGCTTAAATTATTATCATTATCATTATTTGTATTAGTATTGTTATTACTATTATTACTATCACTATTACTATTAGTATTAGTATTGGTGAAATTCTTCGTGTGAATATTTTCATTACATCAGTAACCCTATTACCTTGGCGAAGGTAAGCGCTCTCTGAGGACTTCTAGTGATAACAATATGAAGCATGACAAAGTGTATTCTGTTGGAGCTTATGTGATAAATGTCAAAAGAACGAAGGCATGTTGTTCGCGTGAATCCGGCGTCTGGATTCGCGGGTTCTCCTGCACGAACGACATTTTATAAACAAAATAAGACTCATAGATGCCAAAAGCGAAGGAGCGGAAGATGCAGCGCAAAGGAAGTGCATTCATTCCTTTCTGAGTGATGTGACAGGTGTTGCAAATTAACCGGAAGTAGCAGACAACAGGTAGATAATGTACACCGAGATAGAGAGTGATGTCGAAGGGTGAATGATGAGAAA
>NW_020869497.1:415656-418156 GCF_003789085.1 Penaeus vannamei
ACATATATTTACGTTACTCACATATTTTTTAAGCCCTTTGAAATTTCCTCTGTTCTTACAATATTATTTTTATGGAAATTAAAAGCTTTCATCATTTATTAAACTTACATGGAAGTTCACTATGATACCAACTGGAAAGATTGGTTAGGTTATTGACAACTGTACATTCATACTATATAGAAATACAGTTCATTGACTGCTGTATCTGTTGAACGATAAATACTATGTTTATTTATATGATAAAGCCTAATTTTCATTGCATCCATAGTAGCTGATGGTGATGAGAGATAATTTTAACATGCAAGTGTGGCTTGAATCATCTTCACTTAAAGAACCTAGTGACACAGTAGGAATCTTGTGCAACATTATGCCCTTCAGTCTGGTAAATATGAAAGTTTTATATTAAAATTTTTGGAAAGTTAACCCACTTACAACAGGTGTCACACATATGTGACACCCAGAAAAATAAACATTGCCGGGTGTTCCGCCAGTGTGACACTGGATCGAAGCTTGTGCTCCGATTACGTCGTGTGCCACAGCTGCCATGCGGGCAGGTTCCGGGACAGCCCCGCGCACTAATTTTGAAGCCGCCCAGAAACTGTTATTTTCGGCTTTAAAATATACTGTCACTAGTGGGTATAGTTAATATCATGGATTTGTTTGGTGAAGATGATGCTAAAGCTGATAATTATTTGGGAGGAAGAAAATCAGCTACTATAAAATGTGGCCTGACATAATTTTCTTAAGGATTGTAAATGTGAGGTAGCTGACAAGTAAAAGAAAGCCAGTTTGGAATTACTCAGAATTATACATATTATATTATATTGTTATAAGATTAGCAGAATGTAAGAAGAATCTTTTTGGAAATCTGTAAAAGTTAGAAAATGTGATTAGGGAAGCATTGCTTGATACAGTTTCTTTATTTGTAACCCCAGATTTATTAGATATATTTAGATGTTGTAGGACATTTTATAAAACATCTTGATATCTATAAGAATACACTCACTAGCAAAGGAACTAATTTCATCTTAAATTTATAGTCCTGCAAAGCTCTCAGGACTGGAAGCAGGAGCACTCTTCATCTTATATCAAATCCTAGAAGTGGCAAGAGATACCCATGATCGTGGACTTCATCTTGGGGACATTACTCTCCACCAGCTCTATATAGACAACGCTCTCTACCTCAGACTACTTCCAAGCATTCCTGATAACCTTATCCAGCCAGAGTCTTCACAGCCTTCACACCTACCAAAGAACAAATCTTTGAGTGAGTCAGAACAACACCCAGATTCCACCATTGGAGAGAAAAGACAAAGCCACTCATCAGATTCCACCATTGGAGAGAAAAGACAAAGCCACTCATCAGATTCCACAAGAAGCACAGGCGACTTTGAAGCAGACTCAGTTAGGACAAACTCCCCAGAACAGAACTCTGAAAGAAGCAAAATCCCTCAGGATTCTCGGGGGGACCTTGCCAAGAGAAAAAGCTTGCTGCCTGTATCCAAGAAGAGTGAAATGAACCAAACTGCACAGCCAAAGGCATCAGTTATTGAAGGATCTGAAAACAGGAATAGTGCAAATCAAGCAGACAGTAGATTACTGGAATATCAGAAACTCATATCAAGTGAAGATGCATTCGAGGCATTAAGACAGGTACTAAAGTGAATTAGGGGTCTCTTGTAACCATTATCCCATAGATAAAATTGATATGATATTTATTCCACTTTGAGACTCATTGTTCTAAAAGTGCAGATTTAACAATTTGTTTCTTTTAATTGCATCAAAATTTATAGACTCATTTCCAACAGTCTTTTCAGGCAGAGATAAGTAACACCCAGGATGCAGATTTAGAAACACTTTTGCAGTGCTCCTTGGTCCAACTTACTCAGCTTTGGGTGAGAAAATGCTCTCTTTACATATGTGTTTGTAATCAATATCCTTTATGTAAGTTACTGTATTTCATGTTTTATAAGACACATTTTTTTTACTCTCAAAATTGATGTACAAAACCTAGTTCACTTTATATCCCAGGGATATAAAGTGGCTAATTTTAGCAGTGTTTATCTTATCTTTCCCTCCAAATTCCTTGCTCGTTGTTGTCGTGGGAGTGCTTAGGAGACAGAGACTGAGGCCCAATATGGGGGATCACCCCTTCCTTGGGCCTCAGCCCTCACCTCAACTAATTTTGCTTGGTCTTTTCTTTTCCCCCTTTCCTCTTCCATATCTTCTTTATCCCCTTCTTCTATCCCATTCCTAAGGTGTGAGAGCCATGCTGAAAGGATGAAAGGGTCATGAACAGCCTCCGGGTGCTATGGGCACAGTATTCCCTTGACCATTTCTTTTCCCCATTTTATTCAATGAAGATTCTTTACCCTTAATAGGCACATTAAGGCTTGCCACTTCATCAATTAGCCTGTCTAAATTTGATTTTAATAGTTTTCCAACCCCTGCCCCTCCTTTGACCACGGCTCCATCCACTATTATCCCCTCTTTGATGCTT